>CAIGRB010015655.1:0-18048 GCA_903798255.1 Fraxinus quadrangulata
ACAAATTGCATGGTAAAAAATGATTTTGATTGTGCTACAATGTATTAATCCAAATTTGTATGGTGTCATGTTTGTGCAAGATTATTCCCAAAGTTTTAGCTAATAGGCAGATAGAAGTCTTGGAGTATACAGTTCCTTACAATGAGGGTGCATTTGTGAAAGGGAGGAAATTCAAGATGTAGTGTTTAGTAAAGGTATAGTGAAAGTTAAAAAAAGGGAGAATAATTTAGTAGATTAATAATGTAACGGCTTATGTTCATGTTGGTTAGAATATTTTAGATTCTTTCCTGGGAAATAAAGGTTTTAGCTTGAGGCGGAGAATGTGATGTATGTATATATATATAAAAATAGTATACATATCTCGTTTTATCATATAAAAATTTAAAAACTTGGCTACTCTCAATCCATGATACTTTTATGTTCTGCAGCACAAACACTTCAATAAATGTAGTGTATCCATGACATTTCTCATTTTCATTTTTTTATCAGAAATATTATATATTTTTAACTCAAAATATTATTAAATAATAAATAGGTACTCGTATTTAAAAGATTTGACTAGAAAAATTAATAACAAGTATAAAACTAAATTTATACTATATAATTTAATCAACATGTCGATGACGTGTCATGTCACCAATTTTTTGAAAAATTGCTTATCAACATATTTGTGTCGGTGCTTCATAGCTTTTATGTGCACTTTTCCTTTAAGAAGCACTAATACTTGTAAATTTATTACGTACCTGTATCCGATATATATCTAAGCTTGGATACTCTAATACCCTTCGATACGTACTAGATACTTGTTTTTTAATTATTTTACATTATTTTGTTTTAAAATTTTTGATACTTTTTTTATCCCATATTTGGTAGATTTACCAGATTTTAATTTAAGATTCAACAACTAATTTAAATCATACATTTTATAGGACCTACAACTTTTCAATTGTACATCTCGTCAATTTTTATCAAAATCTACTAAAATTTTAATTTTAATCCCGACCAAACAAGGGCTTAATTATTTTTGATACGTATTCGATACATTAGGACACGTGAAGAAAAGTGTTATTAATTTTAAACTCTTTTAAGACTCATTGTTATTCACTATAGATTGAAAATGATTTTTTACTTTATTGAATATTAATAATATTTATTACAAGTACACAATTAGAGTTTTAAATTAATTAACTAGACTTTTTATTAAAAATACATTATTATTTAGCACCTGTTTGGTTTGGATCAAAATCTCAATTCAAAATCCACAACTAATTTTAACCAATCATTTTATGGGACCTACAACTTTTCAACCACACATTTCATTAACTTTTATTAAAATTTACTAAAAAATTGATTTTAATCTCTACAAAATAGGGACTTAATCTTGTAACACGTGAAATTATGTTAATAATTGATAAATATATTGTTATCATTGGAAATAGATAATAACCAGTATTAAATAATTGGAGTATGTATTTTTTTGTGCACTCTATAAGAAGTAATAACTCCACTAG
Source organism: Fraxinus quadrangulata (assembly GCA_903798255.1). Classification (NCBI taxonomy): domain Eukaryota; kingdom Viridiplantae; phylum Streptophyta; class Magnoliopsida; order Lamiales; family Oleaceae; genus Fraxinus; species Fraxinus quadrangulata. Next base: position 1,512 of record CAIGRB010015655.1, read on the forward strand.
AAATTGAAGAATTGATTTTCATTCATAGCAATCTACGTCTTTGATCCAGAAAATTAGATCTCTATTCAAAAGGAGAATTCGGAATGTAGGACATTGTAGGAGACTCATTTGATACTTTTAAAGTTGTTGGACTGCTTGATGTTGCTAATCTATTATTAGATGAGCCCGAGTTGGAGAGTTTTATTTTTAATGATAATAAGGATGATGTTGAAGAAAATGAAGTTGGGATAATTAAGGATTACGATAAAATGTTTTAGTATTTTATTTTTATTATCATGCTTTTGTTTTAAATTTTTATATATTAATGAAATTATGTTAAAGTTTATAACACGTGTCCATGCATCCTATTTTTTAAAAGCCGAATCGACGTACCCGTATCGCATCATGTTCGAATTACGTATTTGTATCCGTGCTTCTTTGCTTTCCCTTCCACTAAATGAAGAAAACTAAAAGAAAGTAACAAAAATATCCCTTTTGTGAAGAATCAAGAAGCTACCTAAAATCAGAAGTTTATTTGTTTCAATATTTTTATAACTTGTTTGCATATGATAGATAAAATTCTATTTGAACTGTTGAGGAGCCTGTAATGACCTAGGCCTCGTTCCTAAGCCGTTATATCATATATATTGTTTGCTCTTGGTATTAGAATTCAGCTTCAGTTTCTCTTAATGGGATGTCATGGGTTTGCATTCTGGGGTTGCGATAGAAATCCGTGAGAGGTAAGATGGACTGAAGCTCTTGTAGAGTAGATAATATGTAAGTTAACTGTTTGGACATAAAGGCCGGGTCGTTACAAAAAAGCGCATTTTTTTTGTAACGACATGGCCTCTGTGTCCAATCTGTTTTATCACACACTGTCCGCTCTGGGAAAACCTAAACCCATCTTACCTCTCGCGTTCCAGAATTCGAACTTATGGTATTTCTCTTAAGAGAGATTTAAGTTGAATCCTGATACTAATTGGACAACTGGTACCAAGATCCAGCTTAATTCTCTCTTAAGAGGAGGTTATGTGTTCAAATCTTGGGACACGATAGAAATACGTGAGGGGTAAGATGTGTTTAGGCTCTCTCAGAACGAACAGTACATATGATATAATGGTTTGAGCACGAAGACAAAAAGATGCGCATTTTTAATGATTCTAGCCTCGTGCCCGACCGTTCTTTTACGTACTGTCCGCTTTGGGAAAGTCTAGTCCATCTTACCCTCACGAATTTTTATGGCCTCTTTTAGGGTTCAAATCCAAGACCTCTATCTTATGAGAGATTTAAGTTGAATCCTGATACCACTTGAGCATTATCTAACACTTGTTAATACTACATGATGCTTCTCAGTTTTAAAACGTGGGAATATTGTGAATGGAACATACAGGGAACTATGTTATCTCAAACAGTGATACTAGAGGAACTTGGATAACATTACTTGCTAATTTCTTACTGCATTATTGAAATGATGGTCCAGTGCTTTCAGATGATGACACTAGAATAGCCCAGACAGTCATTTGCATTCTGAACTATCTAAATATAAAAAATGTCGTTCTTTAAGTTAGTGGAACATGTTGAAGACAATTTTCAGTCCATGAAGAAGCTACGGATGAGAATTTGGTAGTGGAATGGAAGAAGGATTTTTAATCTTGTTGGAACTAACTCTAAAGAAAACAATAGATCTATGTGAAAATAGTCTCAAACTTCTTTCTGACCAGTATCATCATCATCGTCGCCATCGTCGTCCTCCTCGTCGTTGTCCTGAAATAGTATTTAGTGGTGCACTGTAATGCCTCCAATTTCTCAACTTGTTTTGTACTAAGTTGAAATTTTCATCTTTTCGTTCACATGATTTTTTGACGATCATTTGTTTTGATCAACTTGTGTTTAACAGTCTTTTCATTCACATAATTTATTATGTTCATTTGCTTATATAGATGGGACAGTGTTGGAAGAGTATTGGCCTTTGGTGTCCTGTAGATTTTATGTGTAACTTCTAAAGTTTTGCCCTGTGAAATTATGTTGGAGCCTTTTTATTCATCTAGACAAGTTATATTAGTTACAGATCTTTTATAACATTTGTGCTAGAGATTTGGCACACTACCACTGTTGACTTGATGTGGAGTTTGAAACAGTTCAGAACAAACGTGCTTCACCTCCTATATAACTGTTATAATTTTCAATTTAGTGACAATCCATCATGCATTTACAGCAAATTTATGGAGGAAGCTCTTATTAGGGAACTTAGAGTGGGAAATCTATTGGGATAGTAGGGTTTGGTTCGTGAAGTTGTTTTTTTTTTTTTTCCATTGGTGGACAAGTGTCAATTCATTTAGCCAGCCCGAAATCAGCTTTGCAGAATGATTTGCTGTTCCAGCTTTAGAAATTTGTAATTGTACAAGATGTAATGTAGTTGTGATGGTGGAATATGTGTTATTAGTGCATCATTAGTTTCATATATTGAAAGAGTGGTGTCATCAGAATTATTTATGTTTTATCTTACACTAGATAACAAGCTGCCAGTTTCAATATTCTTCTTTTTCTTCTTCATCTTCCATGTATATATTGTGGAATAATTATCATTTCCTTGTTACAATGTAACAGGTCAAAAGCTTCCAGAGCGAAGAGGTTGCTTCAGAAGAAGGCTACAATAAAGGAAGGGAAAAAAGCTGCAGCATTGGCTGCTGGGATTGATTGGAAGAGTGATGATTCAGATGATGAGTGTCCTGTAAGAAGTAAAAGTTTTATGTGAATTGAACCAAAACTATTCGCTGTTGGATTATTAAGATTTGATAGAATCATCTAATAATTTTTGCAGCAAGATTTGCGTGAGCCTCCGTTGCCAATTCTAAAAAATGAAGAGCACCATCATCTCATCATAGATGTAAGTCTCTTGCTTGCAATTCCTCTCTCTCTCTCTCTCTCTCCATGCATTTGTGTACTTGAATGTTTGTTTTCAACTTTTTCTCCTTGTAAGCTTTTCATTTCTTGTCCTTGTATCTTGGAGAAATGTTGCTATAAGGTTGTTATCTAGCTTTTTAGTCGTTTGGTTTCCCGCAAGTGAACGAAATCGTGAACAAGTAATATAGTAGTATATAGAGTGTCGAACCCACAAGGACTAAGTATTCAATTGAGTTCAAATTAATGGCAACTTTAATCGAATAACAAATAAGTTTTGAGTTTTTGATATTAATATCTAAATTATCGATTAAACTAGAAAGCTATATAACTGGTTTGATTTCAAATATGTGAAAGTATTGCTAAGATGTCAGATTTCCCTTAATAATCCATTTTTAGGTCAACGAATTAAAGTGGCAATTTGTAATCATTCTTGTTGGTCAGAGTTCCTAATTTAATTAAAAACCTCTTTCGATAGTTATCAAATTTATTCTATTCATGTGACCCTCCTATCTCTCGATGAAAGATGCAAACATGATAAATGCATTAAACGATCTAGAACATCTATGGAAATCATGTAAATCATAGAGGTATATCTATTTTATATCGAACTTTACAATATTATTTTTAGCTAAAAACTTATTATCTCTCTCGATAATAATAAATTCAAATAAATAATTTCAATTAGTAGCTAATTAATTGAAAAGTTGGTGAAAACAATAATAAACATCCAAGAAAACTAGTCGTAAAAATAATTAATTAATATAAAAAATCTCATAATAATGGTTCATCTCATCCTAGCAATGCATAAAACTAGCCTAATATATCGAAATTACAAGAAATCGTATTTAAGTGAAATGACATAACCCGAATTTTTGATAAATTGAGAAGATGAATCTCTACTTGCACATTCACTTCTTTGCCCAAAATTCAAGTTTGAATCTTCACTTGATTGAATTTTTGTAAGTCCCAGACAATTTTCTAACAAAAACTATGAATTTTCTCCTTTGATAACAATAATAGATGAATTTTGGAGTATGAGATCTATATGAGAGGTCTCTCATATGTATTTTGCTGTTAAGTATTTGTAGGAGTAGAAAATTGGTTGAAAATCATGTCCAAATTGGTTTTCAAAAGAGTTCCAATCAAATAAGGAAAGTTGCCTTCGCGCGCAGATTTTTGTCTCTGCATAGCAGTCAGTATTTTGGCTATAATTTTCTCTTTCGATATCTGATTGAGTCAATTCAGAGTGCGTTGGAAAGCTAACTCAAATGGCTACAACTTTTATAGAAATGGAATTTTTCCAATTCGGACGTTTATTGTGCCAAAAATGGTTCTCAATATTCGGCAAAAAATCTGGAATATAACTTGTACAATTGAAAATTGATTTTGATAATATTTTGAGCATATTCCATTCCTTTTCGAGTTCTAATTCCATTCAGTTGTCTCCTAGCAATATTCAAAGTATCTTCTTGTGTCCAAATCAACTATTGAATATTTACAATTTGGTCCTCAAACTTTGGACTTTGCCATTTTCCTTGATTTTCTTTTGTTTCTTCCAATTCCTGGTTCAACCATTGAGTTTTACCTATATAATATAAAATACAACAATTTAGGATATATTTTGTCAAAAGAATTACCAAATATCGATATATTACGCCCCCGAATCAGTGTATAAAATACAATGATCACTTTTCTCATATTTTTATGTTCATGAATAGATCTAATCAAGAATTATCCTTAATAAACCTAGGGTTGGTTACACGATTTTATTTTATTTATTTATTATTTTTTCCGTTTGGTTCAATCCAAAGCTACATATACTAAGTCAAATATTTTTTGGCATAGGATAGTTACAAGATTTATTTTATTTTATTTTATTTTTTGTCCAATCCAAAGCTACATATACTAAAAGGAATCATGCTATTTGTACAAAAACTATGTGTTGGCAACATCTTGGCCAATAGTTTTTGAAATCAATGGAAATCAATGGCCTAAATCTTGCCAATGTTTAGTTTGTAAACAAAGTTTGTACAACTAGATTAATTCTACTAAAATTTAAATGAAGTCAAATCTTTTTTAGCATATATCCTCATTTCTTATTGATCAATTTTAGGGGATCGCCTGTCCATCTTATTCTCGTTCCTATTAGTGACCCAACTCAATTGTCCAAAGCATAGTTGGTTTACCAACTTATATGATGATATTGTCTTCTAGCTTGGAAAGTGTTAATCCCTGCAACAGTTCTCCACTTCATATATTGTCCAACCAGCTCTAGTACTAATGCTTTACATCTTGTTATCTCCTTCCTTACTGAAAATTGAACCTAATTATTTAAAGCAATCGACAACATGATCCTCTACTGTGATTCCACTGTTAGCTTTACATGTGTTATGATTAAAGAGCATTATATGGATCTAGTTGCAACTCTACTTAATCTACCTTTAGATTAGAAAGCTTTCTCTAAAGTTCTAATTTATGATTTATCCTGTTAATTTCATCAATTAATACTATATCCTTTGGTACACATTAAGGGACAAACTTGGATGCATCTCTTATGTTTATTTGAATTGGGTTGGAACTTTGGTGCAAATCTATATTAATAAGATCTCTACTCACACCAGCTCCAAGATTCATGATTGCTTAATTATATTTATGTTATATTGATGTCCTGAAGTCTAAAATATTGCCTTCTTTATTCCTTTTGCCATAACCAAAATGTCCTAATACTATTCTATATCATGAGTTTTCTTCCTCCAATTGACTATTCAAATCTCGTCCAATGGAAATCTAAAATCACTGCATGGTCAGACTTATATTTTAATATAAATTTCTATTTTCTGTTGTCTTTATTGATAATTTTATATAATTCTTAAATTGTCTCCAACTGAAAAAATATTTTTTACGGTATATTTTCATAGTTATGCAAGTCCTTGTCAGCCTTGCAAAGGTATTGGGATGCTTTACAGATCATCAACCTGTGTTTGAAACTGGCATGCAACACATTGTCTCCTGAAAGGAAGGAGGATCTTCGAACTCTCGGAGCTCGTAAGTTTTGAATTTATAAATATTGAAGTTATCTTCTTTCCTTATCTGCATTTTTATGCAATGTTTTCATTGTTATTGTAATGGATATAGGATGCAAGATAACGAAAGAAAGTTCTAAAGCATTTGATTATGTTTATATCATGTAGAAGTAGCATATAACATTTCAGATCCTTCACATGGGTGGGATTGTGTGCGTTACATTGTGAGTCGGCATCCTTACAGCTTCTCTGCCTGGAATTGCTACTACAAAGTAATGTCGAGGTTAGTGCTCTCATTTGTGCATTTGTCAATGTTGTTTAGTTTGCTTTATTGATGTGGCTTTAAGAATTAAGAGAATACTTCTTTGCGTCTTCCTTGTGTATTCTCACAATAACCTGGCTCTGCTCTGACATTGGCCATCAGATTATATTGTACTTTGTTTAAGATATTCATTGAAGCTAGGTCCTTATTTCAAATAAACTTGCTGCATGAGCCCTTCTTCATAATACATGTACTGAATTGTTCAATGATGTTGTTTTTTTTTTCTTTTCTTGCAAACCACACTAGACCACGTCAGTTTGGTTTACCTCTGACTCTTCTAACATGTTTTAGTGGATTATTGTCCTTGTGAATGGAAATTTCTTTAGGTCTGTGCTAGATATGTCTCTGCTAGACATTCTCTATCATCTAGGTTGTGATCCCTAATTTATCGTCGGTGTTACTTTCACATGGTGTAAATATTGATCTCTTATTTTATCAATTGACGGAGCCAATTTAGTCTTTAGTAATGCTATAGTTAACATGGGCTTGTGAAAAAAATTGTTCAATGAAGAGAGATGTACATTCAAATCCTTCCATCATCAGATCTGGAATTCCGCAGGTTCAGAAGAAGGCATGGATTATGGATTGTAGTTCTAGACAGGAGAAAAAATAAGTTTTGGCAATGGTGAGCAGTATAAATTTCATGATCTGTGGCACATTTTTCATTTTTCCTCCGGCTTTGTTGGGTTTGTAGTGGTCCTTCCATAAGATCCTAGAGTATAGTGGCATTGGACATTTATGGTGATCCATGGCAGCAGAAGTGGGGTTGGCGAGTACTGTTTTTATTGGTTGTGCTGGTATTTTTGTCGAGATGGTAATTGAGATGGAATTTTTTTGGTGGGGGGGTTGCAGTTGTTGATAAGATCTTTAAATTTGCTGAACGGAATGCACGGTAGATTTAACAGCAGATAAAATTGTATTTTTTTCAATGAACCAGGAAATAAAGGATTTGAGTTATAAAGCAATGACCTGAGAGACATGAAATCCCTATTTTGAACTTTCGAGAGGTTCAGCTTCTCTCCTATTTTCTGGATGAGTGACATGAAATCCTCACCCCCCCCCCCCCCCCCATTTATTCACGTTTGCGGCCTACTTCTATTCTGGAAATATCCTATATGCCTCTCTCTTGCTCCTGCAATTAGTAAAATCACTCTGTGGTTTATCAGGTATCTAGGTTAGGATATGGAGATAGGGTAAATGGTATTTATTATATTTTGGGGGGACCATAATGTTGATGAGATAATTCATTTTTAAACAGAAACTGCAACTGAAATTGTGACGAGTTCCAGAAATGTACCTATTTCAGCACAAAATTCGAGCCAAATCATTTATAGGACGTGTTTCATGCCAACCAAATAACATCTCATACTTTTAGATCTTCTTATGCAATGGAACCACATTTGCATCTTTGGGAATTAATGTCCATGTCAATATGGTGTTTTTGATCTATGATTGCATGTACTTGTACGGGTTTGTTAACAATCAGTTTTCTTGTGTAGAATGGATAATCGGTATTCAAAGCACAACAAATTTTTGCATAGCATGCGAGTCAAGCACAAAGATTCTGTGCCACCAATTATGATTTCTGCACATATGTTTACCATGATAAGTCAGCATCAGGCTGCTGCTCGAGAATATCTGGAAGCCTATAAACTTATGCCAGACAGTCCCTTGATCAATCTCTGTGTGGGTACGAATCTTTTCCTCAAAAGTGACACAGAAAGAAGCTTCTAAACGTACGAAACTTTGAAATTGATTATATTTAAATGTTACGAAATTAATTCATATTTTTCTTTTTCCTTAGGAACTGCCTTAATAAATTTAGCCCTTGGGCTCAGACTTCAAAACAAGCATCAGTGTATGGCACAAGGACTTGCATTCCTGTGTAACAATATCCGACTTTGTGACAACAGCCAGGTTTATTTCTGATCCGTTAAAATCTTTCTCGTTATCCTATCTAGTCATGTCTAGCACTTCTTATCAAACATGCATACTGAAAGTTCAAATTCATTTGCAGGAAGCATTATATAACATTGCTCGGGCATATCATCATATCGGTCTTGTTTCTTTGGCTACCACATATTACGAGAAGGTATTGGCAATGCCTGAGAAGGATTATCCCATCCCAAAACTTCCAAATGAGAATCAGGATCCTATGGATTATAAAAGGCCAGGCTACTGTGATCTTCGTAGGGAAGCAGCTTACAATTTACACTTAATCTATAAGAAAAGTGGAGCATTTGATCTTGCTAGGCAGGTCTTGAAAGATTATCTTACCTTTTGATGTTTTCAATTTATGTGGCCAAAGTTAAATTTTGTCAATATACTGTGCTGAAATTTTGTTGGGAAAATATGCATTTTATGCAAAACAGGTCTGAAATCTTCAATTCTTGGCGTTTACATCCCCAGTCTTCAATGTATCACAGTTTTCCCCTAATATAATCTTATTTATAGAAGCATCGTTATGTTGTGATCCATTAGCGTATAACAGTGTCATCGTCATTAAAGCCTCTTCATTTTTCTTTTTACATTGCGGTCTGTGTTTCATGCTGCATAAAGATAAAAGATCTGTAGACTGCATTGTATTATTCTGAATCATCTCTCTGAGTGTAAATTGAATCCATATTTTGTTCAAAGTTCAATTTTCAATGGGTAGGAGTATGATTTGGTCCCAGATGAGTTCCATGTTAAGAGCTGTATGAGCGAAATGAAAAGAGTTCCCAATTACAATTAATAAGTTGGTTAATGACCTTGAAAAATGTCGCAGATAATTATACAATATTCAGCATCAATCTGCAAATTACATGTATGAATTACAGGGTAGGAGCTCGTTCAGCAGTTCCGGCAATAACAGTGAGCAAGTTGTTGCCGAAAGGATCGCTCAAGTGTGCTGCAAGGTTTTCTACAGGACCCTGGCCAGTCACGTATGCCTGGATAAAGAAACCAAGCATAGAGAACATGGCTAGTCGACCATTCTTGATCTCCTTCACCTTCAATAATGCAGCCTGGTCTGGATCCTTCGCAAGACCCAGTGGATCAAATGGACCACCTGGGTGAAGTTTGTCCTCCAGATCCTACACGAATCAAAATCCCAATTCAGAAGATACTTGATTTTGTTTTAGTTACCCAACGCCAATTACACCCGAAGATAGCTGTACTAGATTTAAAAATTGTTGGGACATACCAAGCCATTAATAATTCTGTAATACTCTGCACCTCCAACAAGTACAACCTCAGCAACCACAGCAACAATGAGGTTTATGGGAATGTTCTTTCCGAAGTAATTCAATGTATTTCCATCAAGAAGTAGGGCTCCAGTCTGTATAAATAGAACAATAGAATCACTATTCAGAAGAAGATGATGAAAAAGAAGAGGTCCAAGGAGTAAATAAATAGTAGGTACCTTGAACCAAACAGCTTCAGGGCCACAGTTTGCTCCAAATTTGTTGAATGCTTCTGGGATGATAAATCCAGCAGCACCAAGCATAGCCCATCTAGCATGAATCAGCTCATATGCTTGATACCTGGATAAGAAGACAATTAATTTCAATCCAAACATAATTTCAATAGCTAGTGATGAGTAGAGAAAGGTAGGTATATCAATTCACTCACTTTGCGAAGTCTTGAGGTTTTTTGCTGAGGCCAAAGGGATCATAGCCATAGCTGCATGCATATCAACAATAGGCAAAACATATTAAGTGGAGTCATGAACAGTCTGACTTCTTTATAGCAAGAACTATAAAACTTACTCTCCGGGAACTTCTCCAGTGAGGTATTCGGGGATTTCTGATCTATCCAAAAGGCCCTCAGGCAAGAAAATTCTTCTGTCAGGTCCTGAAACCAAAGTATGCGTATTCAAAGTTGATGTAACTTAGATAATACATAAATTAGATTTGATTAACTGATCGATGCTTACCATACCACTTGGCGAGTTCATCATCGACAGGGGACACAGCAGCAGGCTTAGCCTTTGGAGATGGTGCAGGCTTCTTGGAGAAAAGGGCTAATGTTCTGAAAGTGGTGGCCGGGCGGCTGGATGGTGTAGGAGCAGACCTGGATGCCACACTGAAGTTAAGGGGGTTACCCAGCATTTCAGAAACACCAAGAGAAGCCATTATTGATTTTTTTCTGCTGAATTGAAAAGTGAGAATTAAGGAAGAGGGAGGGCGTTGAAATACACTGAATCCGTGGATGTAGACATGCCAAGTCAGCTTCTCATTCATTGGTCCCAAGTGAAGACGGGTAATATCATGCTGTGTTTTGATTGGCTGCACTTACCGAGGTGGCAGATGATGGTGCTTAGATATGGATAACATGCACTCTATGCGTTCATTCATGGATACAAAGAGCTCAAAATTATGTTCCACTAAATACATATATTCCTACCAAGAAAACGAACATCAACCTTGTTACCTACTCAAAACTATCTATGATTGCTTTTTCTTCAATTTCAGCCACACATCAATCTGTTGCAACATGAAACAAACTCAATAATTCATTTAACAAACTACATTAATGACAATTAACAATAATATAAAAATGGTTACCCAACCAATTAATCTATGAAGCAAGAACATTTCTACTTAGGCAGTGTGTCCATGTCCAATATGTTATAAAATTGTTCAAATATTTGAGAGGGACAAAGACGGACGAGAGAAAAAGGGAATAGAACAGCCCAGGAAGTGTGCCTGGACCGTCTCATCAAGTACGACCTTGCACGACCAGCAGATATTTCTATCTCAGGTGGTCACATGGGAGTGAAGTCTCACGCCTGCCCTTTTTTGAAATTTAAACTAGCCGTTAGGCTAGTTTTTCAGGCACCTCATCACTTAGTTTTGGTGCTAGTCTATTTACATTAGGATTCATTATTTAATTTTGGTGCTCTATTTACATTAGGATTCATTATCATTAGTTCTTTGTATTTTTTATTTCAGCGTATCGACTTACACTTACGCCTAGCCTCCATTCATCAAAGGGACGTCTTTCTCTATGAATTTTGATGTTTATATATAATACAAGCACATCTTAAACTTGTGAATCAAAGTCATCCAATCTTTAATAAAATTCAAATTATTGTTCTCAAGTTCCTATGCCTGAATTATTTAGTGCTTTAGCAATCCATTCACAGGATTGGTTAATCGCTAAGACTAATGCTTGGAGTCCCTAAAGCATCCTTTTTTCAAGAAAAGGGAGCAAATAATCCTTTTAGGACAATGTTCACTTTGTCGCACCGAAGTTTTGTCCAGTTGGTTGTGGATAACTCTTCATTATTCCAACATCTCTTCATTTCTTCACTTAACAAAATAAATCGAGACAATTAGTGAAGAAGTTAAATCGAGGAGTGATTTCACTTCTATAATTTGTGTGAAGTCATTCTTGGCTAAATTTCTAATGAAATATATCATAAGATCAAAATCGAGTAGCATGAGGTCGAAACTCCTTCTATATAGATTCATCAATGACGGCAACCATACCTATCATAATGAAATGAGAATTATATGTTTGAAGGGTGTAACAAATCATTTGATAAGTGAATAGTTTATATAACTTATTTCTTATGCTGTATGATAAGTGCATTTTATAAATTTATTCGTGCTTCGATTCTTATTTCTTTATTATTATTTTGAGCAGATATCTACCTAATTTAGGTTAAATTTTGTTAACTATAGGTAAAACTTGTATTAGACAAGTTTGGATGAAATTGGATTGAAGCGGTACAGCATTGAGGAATTGAGGCCAAAATAATCAAGTCTTAAAGATGAGGATATGCCATGCAAATAAAGAGGACCTGGGATGCACAAGAACTTAATGTGGAGGACCAAAGTGTACTTAACTATAAAAAAATTCAGCTTTTGTGGATTCCTATTTAGATTCAAATTCCACAGTAAATATGCTTAGGACTCCTTTTTAGAGTTATCATATATTTCTATACATAGTTTTCATTCATCCTTTTTATATGACACTCAATTTTAGAGAGAGAAAAACGTATAATCATTAAGATCAAAGGACAAAAAGCTAGGATTTGAAGATTTTTGAAATTGAAGAAGATTTTTGATGCAAGATTAAATTCATTCCATCATTAAGATTTCAAAGTCCAGTTATAAACTCTATATATTTTTTTCTTTTATTAGTATGGTAGCTAAATTCATAGTTAGGGCAAACAATGTAATCTATGTGTAACACTTTAATTTAATTTTCAAGATTCTATTAGTTATACATTGATTTTATTTATGTAATGTTTTGAATTACTTGGCTAATAATTCAATCATCTTGTGAGTCTATAACGAGTTGCGAGGTGACTTATAGATTTACACTACAAAGTAAAATTCAGGAAGTACTATAATGAGTAGAGACACATTTTTTAGGTAATATGGTATTTATATGAATCCTTAGAAATTTAAGGCTTTTAATTAAGGTGTATCCATATTCACATAGAGATATGTAATTAACTTAGTTAAATAGAATCAATTTGAACTCAAGAGAGGTAAATTGAATAGTTTAGAAGAATTTGAATGAACACTACAATAGTTATGAATATTGATTATTAATTAAAGGGGATCCATATGTGAAATTGTAAGTCGTAATATTCATATTCATACTTTAAAATCAAATTTGATGATTTGTACACGTTAGATTATTTTAGTATAATTAGAATAATTTAGATACTCAATCACCAAATCATAATTTGTTATTCATCAAATAGAAGTTATAAATAGTAAATTAAGTATTAAATTATACTCCTATTGAAAACGATAATTCGGCCTCATAGGTTCACTATATTACTTATCACGATATGTACACTTGTGGAATATAAAATTGACAATACCATATCCTAATGATGCAAGTGAGATGTTACAAGAGGGTTGAGTTATATGGCTCTTAGTAAATTTCAGTAGTCAGTATATGTATGTCTTGAACGTAACAAAGATACTAAAAGAACGAAGAAAGATGGAGGTACTTTCTAGAGGGTTCGTGAAAACAGATAAGTGCATGGCCTTTAATGCTCTTGAAGAAATTTGAGCTTTCCTCTAAAACTCCTACCCTAGGCTATCAAGTTTAATCTACAGTAGAAGAAAAAATTGGTCTGCAAAAGCAATGTTGAATAGATAGGTCATGTATTCTAACTTCAACTTTTGTGACCTTTCCAGATTTTATGTTAAAAAATATATGATTTAAGTTTGTTTGTAGTTGGAAATGGACTTTCTCTTTTCCCTTTTCTCTGTTCTTTATTGTTGGTTTTCTCTGTATTTCTTGAACGTTGTAATGCATATGTTTTTTCTGTTCTTTCACCAGCAAAAGCTAATAGCTCTAAGCAAGACTATGGAACTAATAGAACTAGAGTGTTTTTGTGTGTAATATTATCGGTATTTTTAAAAGGGATAACGGGTTCAAAGCTTACAGCTACTAGAGATTTCGATGATACTTTGTGATATTTACTCTTAAATCTCAGCTAATATTGCTTACACGGATAGCCACAAGAAGTTTAGTCAAGATGGTTTTTCACAAATTAGAATGTGGCTATCAATTCGAACATCTCTAAAGGTCAGTGTATTGTAACTCAGTCTTTCATTCACTTTTTCTTTTAATGTACTAGGTCCACACAGTTTCACTTTGCTATTTGCGTTATAATTTATGTGTTTTTAAATATGTTCGATTAATTCCTCAAGTATACGGATCATCACAAGTAGTAAAATGAATTTACCAAGTCCAAGTATCATTTCACAAAGATTACTTTTAATATCAATTTTAAACTAACCTAACTTCAATTTAAATTAAAATTGTAATCAATTATCAAATCAAATTGTGTTTTGCAACTAAATTAAATAAGGAAATCAAATTAACATGATTGAGAAAAATTTAAGATTAGGTAGTTGGGATTTCCTATTTCATTTAAATTGTTTGATATTCATCTAATTCCAATCCATCCAACTCCTTTTCATACATATCAACAATCGAATGTCGCTAGTGGTCTCTCTTGAGTAACACTACTTATTTTCATATGCCAAAATTTACAATATCTCTATATAAATTTTACACACATAAAAACTCATTAACGTGCAGAAATTCTATATAGATTGCATAACCTAAAATTATCTCATGATCTCTTATAATAATTATGTTATTTATTACACAAGTTAGAATCATACATCACCTCTCGATCTCATTACTATTCCTAAATCAATCAATGGTTGTGCAAGCACTTAAAGTATTAAATATACAATAAATAAATAACACATTAAAGTGGCATGAAGTCTTGAAATTGAACAAAATATTAAAAACCTTATTTAGCCACATCGTCATCCTAACATAGAAATATTTAGCCACTTATAATGTCGAAATTAAGCAAATAAAAGTTAAAAGGACATTACTAGATTTAATTATAATAAACAAGATTAATTTCACTCTTAGCTATTATTGACCTTCACCACACGAATACTAACGATTGTCCTTTGTTCCCTTCTTTGCATAGTGTAAATATCCCGTTAAATTGACGAAAAAACATGACTAATTCCCGAAATTCTTGCACAAATTATCAATTGATTATTGCATAAAAATCAAGAATTATGTTTCTATATGCTGCTGTTATCTGCAAGTCATCTTATTCTTTTCTCGATTTCTGCCATCTTCTATCCTTTTTAATAAATTGGCGCCATCGTCTGTAGAATTTGTTAGGTCCAATGTTGTAATTGGCATGTTTGTGTACAAAATGGTCTTAATTGAACACTTGTAAAAAGTCAAGGACTTGGATACAATTTTGTGTAGATAAGTTAAGTTATAGTTAGAGGTTGAAAACAAGGAAAACGCAGCGTCGAAATTTTGCTAGACTGTCGCCAAGACTTGACTCGAGCGTAAAAAATAGAAACTATATCACCGCCTATCGCCTATTGACAACTTCCTCGCTCGAGCGACATAGTTATGCCGTCAGACCTAATTCGTGATTTTGAAAAGTTTTACACGGCTCATAACACCTAAGCATTCCCAACTATAAATACATATGTTTGAGACGAGTTCTAAGTGGTTGCTTCATTGTGCTTTCATTATATAATACATCCACATCATATTTTGAGAGATCCAAGAGCATAATTATTTGGTGATTCATCCATATCATTCTTGAGATCCGACAACTAAGTTTTAGAAAAATATCAAGGTTCGTGAATGACCACCAATATATCAGAATGTGCATTTCAGTCCTCAATCCATGTCTTTTTGCGGTCTATGACCTTTTTTATTTCAATTCAAATCCTCAATTCCTAAAGTGTGGTCTGTGTCATTAAGCTAGAGCAATTATTGTTATTTTTGATGAATTGAGACTTAATTTTGTATATATTTCATTTGTTAGGTGTAATTCGATGGAAAATGATGAAATTGGGCAAAAAGGAGCGAAAAATTGGCTTAAATTGACTTAATCCAAAGTTTGGGGTACTAAATCGTAAAGTGCTAATAGTTGATTCGGACATAATATCAATTATTGGAGAAGGGATGGAGGTAATTAGATGGAATTGGAAAATAGAGGACTAAGAAGATATCGAAAATGGGCTAAAATGAATGAAGAACAAATTTTATGGACCAAAATGCAACAAGGGGGAAAAATTTACTATTTTGTGCTCTCGACACCATGTCTTGCATTTATTGAGAGAAACGCATCCTATAGAGCGCGCACAACGAAGTATAAGGTGAGCGCGGGCAAAGTCAAGCCTGAACGACCAAGTGTCCTTTTTTAAACCCAAACTCTTTTTGAAATCAAATTCAACCAACTATTTTACATATGAGGGACGGCCAGAACCAATAACGAAGAACCACATAATATACCATATTTTTCACCATAAGGAGGTTAGCACGGGATTCAAGGCAATTAAAATAGGAGATTGAAAATTCAAAGTTCAGGTTGAAGATTAACGAAGAAGAAATTGATTTTCACTTTTCAATCATTGTTTTCAATTTCGGGTGATGTTATTCCAAATATTTTTGTATAATTTACATAATAACATGTTAGGCTAATTCTTTTCTAGTATTTGATGAAGATGAAACCTTTTTATTTTTTATTTTCAATTCAAGACAAATAGTTTAGTAAAATTCTTGCAATTCTTGATTAATCTTGCATGCTTTATTTCATTATGTTATTGCTTGATCACTAATTAAATACATAGTTACTTATTGTATTGTTGAGAGACTCACAATAGGTTTAGAACACTACTTGATTAAAATATGTGCAATAGATATTACGAATAATATTTATGCAATTCATATTTTGCAAGACAAAGTGACGAATGTAGCGAAATTGAGGAGAAACAAGTGAAAAATGACCAAA
>CAIGRB010015666.1:0-12598 GCA_903798255.1 Fraxinus quadrangulata
TTGTATGGACAAGGAAAATCGATCAAGACACATGTCACACATGTCCATGTTCATGACATCCGAGTTATGACATCCGAGTTTGTGGACTCAGCACACTGAACTGTAGCTGAAACCCACATTTGCCTTGCTCCTGAGAACCAAAGTGTGCACCATCAACACACTGTCCGTGCAAATCCAGTATGAGGGCAAGGCTTGCCCATGCCACTACACATGTCAGTCTTTAAGGGGCTAACAGTTCTCCACTAGCCCTAAAATGTATAAACTCTTTAATCAATGTTTTTTTGATCCAGCCCGTTTGACAATCATTATTTTCAAATCTTTTTTTTTTCTATATATTCATTTTCAACCACTTCAACACAATAAAATATCTATACGTAAACCAAAAAATTTTCCTTATTTTTAACTACGCATTCTCCGAAAAATTAATATTTTAAACTTTATTTTCCTCAAATAATGAATGTCAAACAAGGGATTAGCATCTTACTTGAGATTATAATGACACAATCATTTTTTTACTGGAGTCTTTTGGAAGAGAATGAAGAACACGCGTAAATATTTGCCTGATTATCGAAAAAAAGTCAAAGGGTCAATGGTAAATGTTATGACTTGTTATAGGGTACCGCCATGTGGCCATCTTATTTAACTTGTGGGCCGAACCACTGAACCTCCATCTACGAAAGACAAGGCTCATGTAATTCCGATACCAATTGCCTTCGAGTCCTTTCGCTAGTGGCGGCCCACGTGAAGAATTAATTGTAGAATGATTGATATAACCTCTATAAAAAGTGTAATTATATCTTGTCTTGTCGATAGGGTGTAAGAGCACTTATTGCTTTGAAAAGATAGGAATTGACGCCTTAACCGAAGAGATGAGCCCACGTGAAGTTTGATCCAAGGGTCACCAATTCATTTGTAATACAATAAATACCCACTCCATGTGAAATATAAAGGTTAATGCAAATTTATATACAAAGAACAATATTATTTGCTCCCCAAACATACTTTATACTACAAATCTTGCTCTCAATGACTGTTGATTATTATACAATCGTATCATGTTGCCCTGTCGGAACTCGAACGAAAACGTCTCATGACGTTGAGCTCCTCCCACATCCAAACTTGGAGCGATCTTAACTGTTGATCTGCCTTTATGTGTTGGATCTATGTTAAAATTTTGATGCTTTCGCTCGAGTGCTCCAAAGGCGACAGGCTAGCTAGGTGACTTTTCTTTATTGTTCCATACTTGAACCACAAAACTCCTATTTGACTTCTAAAACATCCCAATAAACTCTTTGACTTGTACAACTATTTTATAATAATAATTTTTTCTCAAGAATAGCCAATAATATTAAAACCCAACAACAAGAACTCCAACTCCATAATAGAATTAGGCTTTTCCTTCTGCAAAAGAAATAACACCAATAAATCCAACTATATCATTTTCAATAATTTTGTGGAAATGATACTCCAAAAACTTATCGTTGTAATTTTTGGGATTAGGTCTATGAGTGCATCTTGTATATAAATTATTTATAAATACTCAAGATTGTCCTTACGTTTGGAGTGATCAACAAGTATTATCAACTTTACAATTGTATTTTTTGTCAAAAACTGCTTCACTTTATGGAACTAAGGAGGTTTTCACATTACCTGTTACTATTTACGTTGATTTTTATTGTCTACATCCAAATGGATATGGCATTTTCTCAAACATCGAATGTGAAAATATTCAAAATTCCACAATTGAATTTCCATCGATGAAGTCGACATTACCATCGATTTTCTATGGTAGTCATTCCATGGTTTATGTTGACCTCGTAAAACATAACGCATACATGGACAACAGATGTGGGGCCCACTCACGCCAACTCAAGCAAGTTCGAGCGCATTTTGATCAGAGTATCGGTGAAAGAAGGATAACACGTGAACGCGGGAGATACTTTATGGCGTGAGACAAAAGTGTTCAAACACCAACGGTAATGACTAGGATAATTACACTAACAAACAATCAATCCCGACGAAGCCAAGCCCAGGACGAGACCCATTGATTATCGAAGGAAGCTCAATGACACGTTCAAGAGCAAAGCGGGTGAAAGAGGAAATGGGATTGCTTGTTCAAGCTACGGTGGAGGAAATGTTGAAATTAGCAAGCCAAGGAACAAGTTTCATGTTGGGCTCGGGAGAACAACTAAATTGATCAACTCGGTTCAAGCAGTGAACGAGTAGCGTAGATGAAAACATGCATAACTTTCAGCTCGGGGTGTCGGAGTTTCATACATGAGTACAATCCGGAATCGTCACGAAATTCTGCACAAGAAAAAATGGGTGTCATTTTTAACACTATGCAGTCACATAGTGTAAAATGAATGGGACCGCATACCTATTTCCCGGGACAAAATTGAAGGTTGAAGGATGAACTATGCGACTGCATTGAAATGTACTATGCAACCGCATAGAACATGTTCGGGGTGAAATTTTTTCTTTTTCGTGAAAGTTTCCTAATTGTATTAAAATACTATATTTGATATCTTTTTAATCTTTTAGGAGTTTATTTACGTCTTAACTAGGTTTTTAGAGTTTCCATATAAATAGATCTTATTCTATTCATTGAAAAACATTACATTATTGAGAATTAATCGAGAGGCTATTTTGCTTTCAAATCTTATTTTTCTTAGAACTTTAGTTCATCTTGTGACATTCAATGTCGAGTGTGGATCACGCATTGTGTAATCAAGAGGTCATTCAAATTCCATTTTGTTTGATTGCTTGATTCATTATTCTTGGTTCAAACTCTAAACCAGATTATTCTTTGGGCTTTCTTGGGATCGTCAATCTTTTGTGGGGTTGCGTAGTGATCGTTGCTACGTGGTTCTCATCAATTGGTATCAGAGCATGGCTCCAAAATAATCAAGGTTATATCTTTTATTGTTTTGAGTCTTGTTTTCTTCTTTTTCTATTGTTATTCACATTCTTCGAATCAGTTCTTAATTTTTTAGTTTTGATCCAAAAAAGTAAAAAAATAGTCAAAGTTGTTTTTTGGGCTATTTAAGAGTACGAATTAATTTTCGTTTGTTTCCCTGAATTTGTAGTCAAATTTTCGAGTTAAAAAAAGGTCAAAAAATCTGAAAAAAATTGATTATTATTATTTCCGAGAATTTCCAGCTGTTTTCAATTTTCAATTTTTTAGTCCAAAAAAAGGAGAATTGTTCAATTTTATTCCATTTTACTTTCTTGAATTTTCCATTGGTTTCATCTACACAACTCCTCACTTCCTTCTTGTTCTTGAGTCATTCTTCATCTTTTTTTTTCTTTTCTCCTATCACAATTCGTGATCATACTCGGTTAGATTCACGGGAACACATTTTGTTGAGTTCATCTCGTTCTTTGAAGTATTTGGGCGAAAGTATTGAGTGGTAAAAGGCAGAGTTGTGAGATTAATAAAGGGAAAAAAATGATTAATTGAGTGATACATGAGTGATCATTTGTGAGGTAGGAATTCGATAAAATTAGGATGTCAGATAGAGATGGTTCCAATTCAATCAAGCAGTCGAATCAAATCAACATGGTAGAGGATGTAATAAGGTGGTTTGAAATGGTGCTTGGGAATGTGAGTGAAAGACTTGATAGGTTAGATACATCGGTGGCAAATCTTCATAGGGAAAAATAGAATGCAAGGAGATCGGGTAGGCGGGAGCCTAGGATGGAGGTGCATAATGATTATGAGTATGGTAGTGACATAGATGAGGGTGATATGGGTAGGATGAGAAATAGAGGAGGTAGATTGGAAAGAGGGGTAGAAATAATTTTGAAGATGAAGTAGACGGGAATATGGGTAATATTAAGATGTCAATTCCACCGTTTAAAGGAATGAGTGATCTGGAGGCTTATCTAGAGTGGGAGAAGAAAGTATAGTTGATATTTGAGTGCCATAATTATTCGGAGGAAAATAAGGTGAAAATGGCAGTTCTTGAGTTTGTTGACTACGCTATAACTTGGTAGGATCAAATGGTTATATCAAAGAGGAGAATTCGGGAGCGAACGGTTAGTACTTGGGATGATTTGAAGACTATCATGTGGAAGCGGTTCATGCCTAGTCACTATTACAGAGAACTGTATCAGAAATTACAAAATTTATATCAGGGTCGAAGAGTGTGGAAAACTACCGTAAAGAAATGAAAATTTTGATGATCAGGGTGAATGTGAAAGAGGATCGGGAAGCCACCATGACCCCTTTTTTAAATGGGTTGAACAAAGACATTGCTAATGTTTTGGAGTTACAGCACTACGTGGAGATCGAAGACATGTAGCATGTGGCCATGAAGGTGGAGAAACATTTGAAGATGAAGGGGACATCTAGGCAATTATTGGATAATTCGGGTTCTAATTCATCTTGGAAATCGAGGTGGGATAACAAAAGAGATGGAGCTGTTTTAAAGGAAAGACTGAAATGCCAAAGGAGAAAGATGATGGTGCTAGCAGAACAACCTCCAAAGCAGAGCCACGACCAACCAGAAATTGGGATATCAAGTGCTTCAGGTGCTTAAGAACAGGACACATCGCTTCTCAATGCCCAAACAAAAGGACAATGATCTTGCGCAATGAAGAGATAGTGAGTGACAATGAGAATGATTATGAAGGCATGACAGCATTGGAAGAGGTTAGTGAAGGAGACAACTTGAAATTTGCTATTGGAGAGGTACTGGTCACAAGGCGAGCTCTCAACACTCAAATCAAGACAGTTGACTTGAAGCAGCGAAGAGAAAACATATTCCATACACGATGCCACGTTAACAATAAGGTGTGTAGCATGATCATTGATAGAGGAAGTCGTACTAATGTAGCTAGCACAAATCTTGTGGAAAAATTGGGATTAACTATATTAAAACACCCTAGACCCTATAGGTTATAATAGCCAAATGAATGTGAGGAAGTTTAAGGTGAACATGAGGGTGTTGATTAATTTTTCAATTGGTAGTTATCGGGATGAGATTATGTGTGATGTGGTACCTATGCATGCGGGACATATTTTATTAGGTAGACCATGACAATATGATAGGAAGGTTACTCATGATAGGTACAAGAATCGTTATAGTTTTGTTAAGGATTGGAGCTCTATTACCCTTGTGGCATTAACCTCGACACGAGTGTATGAAGACCAAATCAAATTGAAAAATGAGGAAGAAAGGAGAGTGAAAGAGTTAGAGAAAATGAGAGAAAATAGTGAGAAAGTGCGTATGAGAGAAAATGTTGAGGTGGCTAATAGAGACAAAAGAGAGTGGAGCCCCATGAGAGAAAAGAAAGAGGGGCGTCCGAGAGGAGAGAAAAGTCGAGAGTAAACTTTTTTACAAATGGGAGTGAGTTGAAAAGAGGGAATAAGTTATCTAGTTAGTTTATAAGGACTCATTCCCCAATCTTGAGGAACCTAACTCACCCCTCCCTACTTTGGCTATCTCTTCATTGTAGGAATTTAAAAACATATTTCCAGAGGACATGCCTAGTGGGTTGCCACCCATTCGAGTCATTGAGCATCAGATTGACTTCGTTCCTGGAGAGCTGTCATTCCAAACCAGTCAGCTTATCGAAATAACCCCGAGGAAACAAATGAACTTCAGAAGCAAGTGGGGAAATTGAAGAGCAAAGGATATGTGAGGGAGAGCATGAGTCCATGTGCCATTCCAATGCTACTTGTACCAAAAGAAAGATAAAACTCGGAGGATGTGTGTGGATTGTAGAGCCATTAACAACATAACGGTAAAGTATCATTATCCTATCTCTAGGTTAGATGATATGTTGGACGAATTGCATGGTGCTTGCATGTTTAGTAAAATTGATCTTAAATGTGGATACCACCGAATTCGAATGAGGGAAGGTGACGAGTGGAAAACTGCTTTTAAAACTAAATATGACTTGTATGAGTGGTTAGTAATGCCATTTTGACTCACTAATGCACCGAGCACTTTCATGCTGTTGATGAATCATGTTTTACGTGTTTTTATAGGTAAATTTGATGTTGTGTAATTTGATGACATCTTACTTTATAGCAAAGACCTTAATGAGCAAGTAGAACATCTTAAGAGTGTACTTGAAGTTTTGAGAAATGAAGTTGTGTATTTTGATGACATCTTACTTTATAGCAAAGACCTTAATGAGCATGTAGAACATCTTAAGAGTGTACTTGTAGTTTTGAGAAATGAACGACTTTATGCTAATTTTAAGAAGTGTGCATTTTGCATGGAAAATGTTGTTTTCTTAGGATTTGTAATGGGTGATAATGGGGTAGAAGTAGATGAAGAGAAAATAAAAGCTATTAAAGAATGGACTACACCTAAGAGCATAACTGAAGTTAAGAGTTTCATGGTTTTGCTAGTGTTTATAGGCGTTTTGTGAAAGACTTTAGCACAATCACTACACCACTCACAGAGATTGTTAAGAAGAGTGTAGGATTTTATTGGGGTGATGAACAAGAGCATACGTTCAATACAATTAAGGATAGGTTGTGTAAAGCACCGATTTTAGCACTTCCTAATTTTGATAAGACTTTCGAGATTCAGTGTGATGCATCAGGAATAGGTATTGGAACAGTTTTAATGCAGGACAAAAGATCGATAGCCTATTTCAGTGAAAAGCTAAGTAGAGCAGCACCCAATTATCCCTCCTATGATAAGGAGCTATATTCACTTGTTCGAGCCTTGGAGACATGGCAGCACTACTTGTGGCCTAAAGATTTTGTGATACACACGGACCATGAGTCATTGAAGCATTTGTAAGGTCAAGGTAAGCTAAACAAAAGGCATGCGGGGTGGATAAAATTTGTGGAGACATTCTCTTATGTCATTCGGTACAAGCAAGGCAAGGAAAAAATGTGATGGTGGATACATTGTCTCGAAGGTATGTGCTGCTGACTTCTCTCAGCTCTAAATTGCTTGGTTTTAAACACATTAAGGATATGTATCTTAGTCATTTAGATTTCTCAGTTATTTATGCATCATGTAATAAAGGAGCTATAGATAAGTTCTTTAAATAGGATGGATATTTGTTTCAGTAAAAAAGGTTGTGTGTTCCTAATTGTTCAATGCGAGAGATATTAGTGAGGGAAGCACATAGTGGTGGATTGATAGGACATTTTGGGATTAAAAGGACTTTAGAGATGTTGGGGAAATATTTTTATTGACCTAAGATGAAAAGTGATGTTGAAAAAGTATGTAGTCGATGCATAACTTGTAAGCAGGTAAAATCTAAGGTTTTACCTCAAGGTTTGTACACACCATTACCTACGCCTAGGGAACCATGGGTTGATATTTTGATGGATTTTGTTTTGAGTTTACCTAGGTCTAGGAAGGGATGAGATTCGATATTTGTGGTGGTAGATAGGTTTAGTAAGATGACATATTTCATAGCATGTCATAAGACCGATGATGCTACTATCATTGCTTATTATTCTTTAAGGAGATTGTGTGTTTATATGGGGTACCTAGAAACATAGTATCTGATCGGGATGTAAAGTTTTTGAGTTATTTTTGGCGAGTTTTCAACAACTTGTTATCCACAGACCGATGGTCAGACCGAGTTAGTGAATAGGACTATGACACAACTCTTACACATTGTAGTCAATAAGAATTTGAAGAGTTGGGAGGAGTGTCCGCCTTTCATAGAGTTTGCATATAATAAGGTCACGCATTCTACTACTTCATTGTTTTCAATTTGAAGGTGTTTATGGTTTAATCCACCGACACCTTTGGATTTAATACATTTGCCTGTAAATAAATGAGGTAGCTTGATGGTAAAAGAAAGGCTGAGTTGGTGAAGTCACTCCATGAAAAGGTAACGACGCAAATTGAGAGTAAAAAAAACACTTCGCATCGCAAGCAAACAAGGGCCGAAGATGTGTAACATTCGAATCAGGAGATTGGGTTTGGGTACATTTTCAGAAAGGAATGCTTTCCGGAACAAAGGAAATCAAAATTGCAACCACGAGGGGATGGTCCATTTTAAATTTTGGTCAAAGTCAATGACAATGCGTACAAATTGGACCTTCCAGGTGAGTATAATATTTCAGCAACTTTTAATGTATCTGATCTCTCCCTTTTTTATGTAGGTACAGATTTGAGTTCGAATCCTTTTTAAGAGGGAGGGGATGATATGATCCACGAGTTGAGCTCGATGAAGCCGAGCCTAGGACGAGATCCTTTGATTATCGAATGAAGCCCAATGACATGGTTTCACGGGGCACCTTTCTTCTTAACACAGAAAAAGATACCATGCGGCAGTAGTCTACTCCGCTAAACTACCTTCCACCTTCTCTCAGTCGTTTCGGGATGAAAGAAAATTTGATTACAAATTGAAATACATTGAAAGTAAATTGATCATTGATTGCTAGAAAGCTTGAAATTACAATTGCTAAAAGCAAGAAATTACAATGGCTAGTGTAGGGGGCGAACACTAGAAAGCTTAAAAGATGTTTGAAAGACTAATACTCCCTATAATAGCATTTGGAACAAAAACTTAAGTGATAGGGGTAGACATTTAAATGACGAAGAATCATACTAAACGTTTACCAATATCGTAGCTATTTTACAATTGAAGTAAACTATTACATGAAATGGAAATTACAACTCAAACTAGACTAATATTTACAATGTGCGGTTGAAGTTGGACAAACTACGGCTGCGATTAGGTCAAGGAGCTTAAGCAAAGCTGCGGCCCTTGACATACTTCCCCATTTGTTTTGGCGACATCCTTGGGACCATAGATGAATGATATGCTTTACTTAATGGCTTGAAGGCTCCAAGGTCTTTTCCTTTTTCCCAAGTATTTTCCTCGATGTTGCATCCGCTTCATTTGACCAAGTACTCTTGATAATAATTCCTAGAAGTTCGAGTAGTTTGATGGTCAAGAATCTTTTCAGCAACCTTCTTTTCGGCTCTTTACAGTTCATACATAGGTCATTTTGACTCATTTCTGGATGCGTCCTTCTTGTTGGCAAAATATGACTTTAGTATACCAACATGAAAGACCTTGTGGATATTGCACCATGAAGGGAGTAAAACTTTGTATGCGACTCTTTCGATATATTTCACGATGGGTAATGGTCCAATATATTTTGGCATCAATCTTGAATATTTCCCTCTTAACGGTTTATAACAGTTTTCATTGAGAAGTTTCACCATTACCATATCTTCAACATTAAATTAAAGGAGACGGCACTTTAGATCTGCAAACTATTTGTACCGTTTTTGAGCTTTGTCGGGATAACTCCGAGCAAATTCAATATTTCGTATCCACTCTTGGGAGAAGCTTTTTGTTGGAGAGGACTTGGTACTTTTCTTGATATCCACAGTATGAGGGAATAACGGTTGCTGGTCAATAACAAACTCAAAAGGACTCTTATTAGTGGAAGAGCTCTTTTGGGCATTGAAACATGTCTGAGCCACATCCAAAAGTTTCATTCGGGACATACGGTAGAGAGCCCTTATGGAAGGTTTGGTACACGGAATAAGTTCAATCTCATGATTGATTGTCCTTCTTGGTGGCAATTTCTTTGGTAACTCATCCGGCATGATGTCCTCAAATTCCTCAATAAGCCTTCTCACGAGTTTTGGAATATGACTATTCGCTTCTTCGATCTCCTCTAATCGAAGAGTGCACAAAAATGAGGGTTCATTGCTCTTGAACCCTTACCAAATTACATGGCTGAGATGCTCTTCTCATCCATCTTCCTAGCTTGGGTAGCGATGACGCACGATTTACTACCCATCATCATTAATGAATTTGAATAAGGCACCACTGTTGTCTTAGTGTCCCGAAGAAATTCCAATCCCAATATTAGCTTGAAATCATCCACCTGAACTGCAGACAAGTTTGTCCTACCCTCGAAAGGACCTGCTTTGAGCAACATAGATTTCGCTATTCCAGCTATTGGTTGAGCATCGGAGTTGATTGCTTTGACCTTTCTGCCACCTTTCTCTAAAATGAGTCCGAGTCGCTGCACTTCGAAACTTGCAAGGTAGTTGTAGGTAGCACAAGTATCTACCATAGCCCTGATTAGCTTTCCATTGATCTTCACATCAATGTACATTAGGCCTTTGGCCCTACAAATGCGAGCATTCGATGTTTCCATATTTGGCTCTTTCAAGGGAACATCATCCATTTTTGTAGTTTGGTGCGATAGGGTATTGCACCAGTGTGAGAATGCGCTATCTACATCCTCATCCTCTTCGGAGTTAGTTTTTCCATGACAGCTAGCTTGTGGGGCATCTTACTTTGAACTCATTCTGTTACTTGCTAGTTGACAATATGCATTCAATATCTGTTTCTGAGGACACTCCACCACCCGATGGGGTCCTTCGCATAGAAAACATTGTAATTTAGGAGCGACATCAGATCTGTACTCTATTACTTTTCCTCTATTCCATTTGCTACGGCTACCACCGTTATAATTTCATTAACAGCTATTATGATAGTTTCCCTATGAGTTACTCTGACGGGGGCTTTGATAGGCTCCTCCCTTATTCTGAGAGTAACACTCTTCCCCATTTAAGTTCGAGTTGGATCTATAAGGTATGTTTCCACCTCCTATAGATTGACCATTCCCCGAAGGTCAATCTTTTCTTTCTTCCGATTGATAGTCACTTAAACACTCGACAGGTCCCATAGCTGTGCTCAAATTAGTGACCTTCTGTCTCTGAAATTTCATGCGTGTCCACGGTTTCAACCCTTCCATGAAGGTGAAGAGCTTATTATTTTCCGACATATCTCGAATATTCAGCATATGCCCTAAAAAGGCTTTCACATACTCCCTAATGGAGATTGTATGTTTCAGTTCTCGTAGTTTCCGTCATGCCTAATATTCCACATTTTCTGGGAAAAACTGAGTTCTGATCGCTTCCTTGAAGAGATCGCAAGAATCTATTCAGACCCTGTTGGCCTAAGTATCAGTATACTTTATCCGCCACCACAGCTTTGCATCTTCACCAAGACACATGGTAGTTGTTGTAACCTTTCTTGCTTCGTCTACTATCGAAGCTACAAGAAAGTATTGTTCCATATCAAACAAGAAGTTCTCAACTTCTTTTGCATCGTGTGCCCCTTCGTAGGTATACGATTCTGGAATTCTGAGTCTGGGAGCATACTCTTGTGTTGGGGCTTGCCCGTTGCCAACCGCACGTTGGAGTACTCGTAATTGAGCTCTCAAATTTTCCATTTCATCCTGTAGATCAGGTATGATCGCAACAGCATCAGTCATTCTCGTACATGCCTTTCAGCTTTCATCCAGCTAGATGTGTAATTCACGAATTTCATTTTCTGCCACCTCGACCTTCTCCTCGAGGCCTTCCATGGCATAGCACAACCTGGTATTTGTCATCTCAAACGCATCCACGTGCTATTTTGTATTCCTCTTTTGAGGATTTACCACCTCCGTGGTAGTTAATTCAATTAGATCCATAGCTTTCTTATCGAGGGTCTTGAGCTGCAGCTCTAATACCAACTTTCATGGGATGCATTTCTTCTTAGCACAGAAAGAGACACCGTGCGACAGTAGTCTACTCCGTAGACTACCTTCCACCTTCTCTCAGTCATTTCGGGACGAAAGAAAATTTGATTACACATTGTAGAAAGCTTGCAACATAAAAGTGAAATACATTGAAAGTAAATTGATCATTTATTACTAGAAAGCTTGAAATTACAATTGCTGAAAGCAAGAAATTATAATGGCTAGTGTAGGGGGTGAACACTAAAAAGCTTGAAAGATGTTTGAAAGAGTAATACCCCATATAATAGCATTCGAAACAAAAACCTAAGTGATAGGAGTAGACGTTTAAATATCGAAGAATCATACTATATATTTACCAATATCATAGCTATTTTACAATTGAAGTAAACTATTACATAGAATGGAAATTACAACTCAAACTAGACTAATATCTACAATGTGCAGTCGAAGTTCGACAAATTACGACTGCGATTGGGTCAAGGGGCTTAAGCAAAGCTGCGGCCCCTGACACATGGTCAAGAGCAATGCGGATGAAAGACACGATGGGATTGCTTACTCAAGCTACGGTGGATGAAATGTCGAAGTAACAAGCCAAGGAACAAGTTTCATGTTGGGCTCGGGAGAAAAAACCAAATAGATCAACTCGGTTCAAGTAGCGAACGAGCAGCGTGGATGAAAACGTGCATAACTTTCAAAACCTTCACAAAATTCTGCACAAGCAAAAAGGGATGTCATTTTTAATAAAATGAATGTGACTACATACCTATCTCCCGGGACAAAATTAAAAGCTGAAGGATGTTTATACGACTGCATTGAAATGCACTATGCGACCGCATAGTACATGTTCAGGGTGAAATTTTTCCTTTTCCGTGAAAGTTTCCTAATTATATTAAAACACTACTTTTGATATCTTTGTAATCTTTTAGGAGTTTATTTACGTCTTAACTAGGTTTTTAGAGTTTCCATATAAATAGATCTTATTCTATTCATTGAAAAACATTACATTATTGAGAATTAATCGAGACGCTATTTTGCTTTCAAATCTTATTTTTCTTAGAACTTTAGTTCATCTTGTGACATTCTATGTCTAGTGTTGATCACTCATTG
>CAIGRB010015666.1:12726-39674 GCA_903798255.1 Fraxinus quadrangulata
ATTTTTGAGTCATTTTTTATGGGTTTTGTGGGGTAAGTTAGGCACTAAACTTATGTTTTCAATAACTTGTCATCCACAAACTGATGATCAGACTAAAGTAGTGAATAGGACCATGACACAACTCTTGCGCACCTTTCTACTATATCGTTTTCACCATTTGAAATTGTTTATGGTTTTAATCCACTGATACCTTTGGATTTAATATATTTGCTGTGAATGAACGAGGTAGCTTAGATGGTAAAAGAAAGGCCAAGTTGGTAAAGTCACTCCATGAAAAGGTAAGGGCGCAAATTCAGAGTAAAAACAAACACTTCGCGTCGCAAGCAAACAAGGGTCAGAGAAGCATGACATTCGAACCGGGAGATTAGGTTTGGGTACATTTCAGAAATGAGCACTTTTCAGAACAAAGGAAATCAAAGTTACAACCACGAGGGGATGGTCCATTTCAAATTTTGGAGAAAGTCAACGACAATGCATACAAATTGGACCTTCCAGGTAAGTATAATGTTTCAACAACTTTTAATGTGTTTGATCTCTCCCTTTTCGATGCAGGTACAGATTCGAGGTCGAATTCTTTTGAAGTGGGAGGGGATGATATGATCCAGGAATCGAGCCCGACGAACCGAGACCTATTGATTATCGAAGGAGGCTCGATGACATGTTCGAGAGCAAAGCAAGTGAAAAAGGCGATGGGATTGCTCGTTCAAGCTACGGTTGATGACATGGTGATTTTGGCAGAGAATGGAGCAAGTTTTGTGTTGGGGTCGATGGCCAAAACAAGTTTGAGTAAATTGATTCAAGTGAATGAAGACGGAGGCCAAAGTTACTACTATGTGACCGCATAGTAGAACCAGGCATGTAGTCACATGCCTATTTATAAAAGCCAGCAGGGAGCATTTTCATTGAACTATGCGACTGCATGCATAACAACTATGCGGCCACATAGTTAAATCAGGCAGGTGTTTTTTTTCAGTTTTTGGAAACCTCCTAATTGCACTAGAATTATATTCTTATCATAATTTTGTAATCTTTAGAATATTATTCACGATTTTAGCTTTATTTTAGGGCTAGTATAAATTGGATTTTCATTCTTCATTGTAAGAATGAATTACATAGTTGAGAATTAATCGAGAGGCTATTTTGCTTTCAAATCTAGCTCTTCTTAGAACTTTACGAACTTATCAAGTTAATCTTATAGCGTTCAACATCGAGTGTGGATCACACGTTGTGTAATCAAGAGGTCATTCAAATTCCCTTTTGTTTGGTTGCTTGATTCATTATTCTTGGTTCAAACTCTAAACCGAATTATTATTTGGGCTTTCTTGAGGTCGTCAATCTTTTGCGAGATTGCATAGTGATTTTTCTTGAGTTTTTTCTTATGTATTAGAATTAGTATGCCAATTATCCAGGCCTGATCTAAAAAGCCCTTTACAATTTACAAAGACCACTTATTTATAGTGTTCTAGCCGACGTGGTATCCGTTGGATCATAAACATGTGGCATTATCTCCTTGATTGAAGTCTCACATCATTTAGTCTACCATACAATAAATACATTGAAAACGGCTTAGCCGCCATAGACAATATGTTGACACACTTGACATTCTTTATTACAAATATTATATCAATCATTCCTAAAACTTTTCTACAAAGATAGCTTCAACTTTAGGGACTTCGGAAGAACTAAGGGCTTTGGCAGAAGGGAGCCTTGTATTGGTGGTCTTTTATGTGAAAAGTTTCGGATTCTCCTTTGATTTCTTACGTAGCGCTTTGGCTAAATAGTTTCAACCATTTAGTCAGTACTTCGGTATAAGAGTTTCAGCTTTTAATTGACTTCTTCGTATTTGAACGATTGGGTTTCTGTTGACTTTTCTTTCCACATAGATTGCGATGTGGCACTTTAACTGTAACCTCGGTTGTGAGGCATAACAATAATCCCCCCAAATCTAGGCATGATTATTTATGTAATAGATTGACATGTATGAAAATTTTTATTAGGGGTGGTTTTTACTCACAACAATATTCCTCCAAATTTAAGTATAAATATTTATATTAGAATTTGAAAGTAGCCGATCTACATGAAATACCTGTACATATTGTCTAAAGCTATGTACCTGATGACCTCTAAATTTTCAGAATAAATTGGAGGAGCATCAGTAGGATAAATTTGTCTAAGGCTGTCCTCTCCGAAGTTGTTTATATTTCGGAAGCCTTACCCGAAGTGGTTGAGGTGAAGTGCCTCTGCTACTTGCCCGAAGTTGTTTGTATTTCGGAAGCCTTACCCCGAAGCGATTGAGGTGAAGTGCCTCTACTACTTGCCAAGGCTGTAACTTATTAATTATAGCAAATCAAGTATTTTGAAATGTTGGGAAGATGAAGCATCCTCAATTATTGGGCCAAAATGATTTGTTGTTTCGTACGTTTTCAAGAAAAGATGGCTAAAGCGGTTCGTCTTTCCATACACACAATCGCCACTGTATTTAATGCGTAATGATGGCTGTCTAATGTACATCCTATAAAATTGAGATGCATTAGAGCGTGTGATGCTAATGGGCTGATCTAGATCATAGAAGATGAAGAGTCCAATGTGCTGAGTAACTCAACTTGAAATCTCAAATGAACAGTTAGATGACCTGGATCGACATCTAACGACTGGGATTAGGAACTCTTACCTATAAAAGGCAACAGTTTGGAGCAAAAAATCATTTTTCCATTTATGTAATCAACAATTTTATTCTCCAAATCTCTCAATCTATTTTCTCTTCCTTTCTTTGCATTCAATTTCCAGAGACTGGTCTTCACCATCTTTTGGGCATTTAGTAAGTATTTTATCACTTTGAACTAAAAAACTTGATAGCATCTTTACATTCTACTGGGGTTGTAGATCTCAGCTAAATGGCTGCTGAGGTGGGGGTGTCGATAACAAATACGACAGACCTGGATAGTGCTGTTAGGGCCAGATGGAGTGTTTTATCCTCAGAGGAGGGTAAAGAAAATGACGGGGTGGCTTGGGGGATGTCCAAAATTCCTTCAATTGTAACGCATTGCACTTAGAAAATTTAAGGGAATAATACCGTATACCGTATGACATTGAAATTTTATCCTCCACTCCTGACGAGTGTGCCTACTTTCCGAGGCAAGGGTACGTTGCCGTCAATGAGTTCTTTCTCAAGGCGAAGTTGTGCCTGCCTTTTCATCCTTTCTTTAGAGTTATTCTAAGATTGTACAGGCTGGTCCCCACCCAGCTCATCCCCAATGCTTGGGGCCCAATTAGTGGGAACCTATTTATTGTGGAAGAAAACCTCCCTTGGAAAGGATATGCCCCTCTATGTTTTCCAGACCATTTTTCAGCCTCGGGCCTTGGGAAAATGGAATTCCAAGGGCTCATACTATTTATGTTTGTGGGGATCACATTCCCCATTTATCTTAGGCCTTCCATCTTTATCAAATGATGGAAAGAGACGTGGTTTTGGGTGAGGGAGAAATGACAGGAATGTGAAGGGGACAATGTTCCCCACGTGACAGTTCCGACCTCCTACTCAGAAGCTCATGAGTGTTATACTTGTATTTGTTAATACTTAATTATGATTCTAATCTTAACTTTTTCTAATGTCTTACGGGGTCAATAGAATGCTTTGAACTCAGTCAAAGTGAGTGGGAGGTTGATGATGACATAACCGACGCCCATCATCATCATGTAAATTTGACCATTTAATTACTTCCAAAAGGTTTTTCAAATAATTTTACTTAATGGCTTGAAGAGGTAATGTTAATTTTCAACATTCTTTGTAGTTTTGTGTGAACACATGTTGACCTTATTCCTTACTTTTGTAGAAAATTTCAAGAAGATGGGGCATCCCACTCCTGACATAGCCATAATTCTTGTTGCCACCTCCACTACTGGGAGAAAAGGGCTGAAGCCCTCATCTATTGTAGCAAAATAGGTGAGGGACCAAGTGGAGAGAGTGAGCTGGGAGGCCAGAAACCAAGAGGGAGAAGGGTTACCTTCCTTGAAGGATAAGGGAAAAAATATTGTGGATGGGGTCTCCAAGAAAAAACAATGCTTCTCCACCATCGGAGAAGGTGGATCAATGGTAGCCCCCACCCCCACTCTCTAAAGTCCCCACCAGGGAAAACCTAATGGTAGCTGCTAAGCTACGGTGAAGAGGGGCTAGCAGAAGCCAACTGTTGTGGAGCCTTTAGGACAGAGGTCATCGAAGAGTGCCAAATCTATAAGCGGGTTGACGGCTTTTGACTGAACCCGTCGAAAACTTACAGTTTCCCAGCGAAGCAATGAAATGGCTCCAAAATTTCTTACCATGCTTCCTCCAGAGGTTCAGATTGCCACATCCACATTTTACAAATACTGCATACATTGGTGGTAAAGCTTCGTAGGGACTAGCGATGCGATAAACCTTTTCACCACCCTGGTCAGTTAAATAAAGAGGGCCTTCAGGATGGCCATAAAGGCTGAAGCCCTCTTTAAAAACATTCAAAGTAAAAATAGAGAATTTGTGAATAAAGCCTTTTTGGCCGAGGAGACAGCCAGCAAAGCCAATGCTGAGGCTGAGGTAATAAAGAAACAGCACGCTGAGGAGTCTGTAAAGCTTGCTTCAGCAATGGTAGAGATTAAAAATCTGAAAAAGGAAGTCCACTTGTCCCAAAGCGAAGTGGCTTCCATGACAAAGTGGGAGGAGACTTCAAATGCCCACAAGAAGTTAGCTGTTGAGAAATAAGGATAATGTTATCTTGAACCAGCAGATGGGTGAGCTAACCAGTAACGTTACTAGCTTGACAGAGGAGGTTGAGATGGTGAGGCACGAGGCTCAATTGACTGGTGAAGATGTTGTAAAGCATTATATTGCCAACTTTCACCTAATAGAGGCATACCAAAGCTTCATGAAATACTAGCAAAGGTATACATATACCGAGATGGTGGAGTAGATTGAAGTCAACTCTCAAGCCTTTAATACCTCTGAGTTGAGGTCAAAATTTTTGGAAGAGAGAGACCAAGAACCTCAAACTTTGGTAGAAGGTAGCCACGTGATGCAAATTGAGGACGATTCTGTGAAGAAGGTTTTTAAGTTGTGTTTCCCAATGCTATTGTACCCTTTGTAGCTCATCATCATTCACCTATTTAGCTGATAGGTTTTTGTTTCTTTTTTGCATTTTCCATGTAATTGGCTTCAACCCACAATTATAAATATCTATTCAATGAACAAAATCTTTTTGTCTATATATTTATATTTTACGTTTTACATTCTGTAATTTCTGCATACTTTACTACTTTGTAGTGCTCTTCAGCATATTCCATTTGCAATTCACTATTCAAACTTGTAATTTTGCACAAGTGTTAGAAGGTCATTTATCTTTCTAACTTGATATCTGAGCTTGTTTGTACTTCGGCTTTATCGCAATTAAGACTTGTTTATTTTGCACAAGTGTTTGTAGTTCGCATCTTTTAGTTATTTCCCTGAGTATGGTGTTGAGTGATTCGCCCATATTGAGGCTTCCTTAATGTTTGTTTTTAAGGGCATGTTCTAACCACTTCTCAAGTAAGGAGGTGGTCCCTTTTGGGATCCATCTCTTTGTCGAAGTGTTCACACTTCTCTGCATAAGGACGGTTCATCTATGTAGATGTTTCTCATTTAAATTTTGTCAATATAAGGCACATTTTCTAACACCCATGCTTTTCCCTCCAGAAAGGTTCTTTCTATTTTCCGCAAACTTAATAAGATTAAGAACAATTTTAACTTAATAAAATTAATAATTTTGCTGAGATTGAGGTTGAGCAGTTCGCCCATGTTGAGGCCTCCTTAACAAATTTTGTTGTTAAGGGCATGCGCTATCCACTTCGCGAGTAAGTAGGTGGTCTCTTTAGGATCCAACTATTCGTCGAAGTGCCCACACTTCTCTGCATAGAGAGGATTCATCTATGCAGAGGCTTCTCCTTTGAATTTTTGTCGATATGAGGTATATTTTTGTCAAATACTTTAATGAAAGTCAATTTCATTGAATCAAGAACTGTACTAAAATGTATATTTACATTCTTACTGGTAATATTTTAGCAAATGCTCCACGTTCCATGGATAAGGCTGCGTCTTTCCATCCATATTTTCAATTTTGTAAGTATTAGGCCCAACTTTTTCTTTGATGCGATAGGGGCCTTCCCAGTTGGGGCCAAAGTTCCTGCCTCATGCTCTTAAGAGGATAAGAATACCCTCCAAAGAACCAATTCATTCAAGCGAAGTGAATTCTTCTTAACTTTAGAACTGTAGTACCTAGTCATTTTTCGTTGGTTGATAGCCAACTTTGCTTGAGAATCATCCTTCCTTTCTTTAAGGAGGTCTAGTTTACATCTTCTCAACTCATCATTAGATATTTCATTGAAATGAATATGACGAGGAGACGGTAAACCCACTTCAACTGGACTCATAGCCTCGGTTCCATAAGCCATAGAGAAATGAGTTTCTCTTGTAGCAGTTCCACTTGGAGTTCGGATGGCCCATAGGACTTAAGGTAGTTCGTCGACCCAAGCCCCTTTAGAAATATTTAAACTT
The DNA here is from genome assembly GCA_903798255.1 of Fraxinus quadrangulata. NCBI lineage: Eukaryota > Viridiplantae > Streptophyta > Magnoliopsida > Lamiales > Oleaceae > Fraxinus > Fraxinus quadrangulata. The sequence continues at coordinate 19,286 of CAIGRB010015666.1, forward strand.
CTCTTTAGCGTGTATTTGGTAGTCTTGTTAACGGCTTCCACTTGTCCATTAGCATGAGGGTGATGTAGGGAGGAGAAATGTTTCATGATGCCCAACTCCTCACAAAAATTTCTGACCTTCTTATTGTCGAATTGTCACCCATTATTCGAGACAATTGAATGGGGAATTATGAACTTGCAAATAATGTTTTCCCATAGAAATTTGGAAGCATTTGCTTCAATGATCTTGAAAAGGGGTTTGGCTTCTACCCACTTGGTGAAGTAATTAATAGCAACAATCACGAAGTTAAAATTGCCCCTCCCTTTAGGTAGGGGGCCTATTAGGTCAATTCTCCATTTGGCAAATGGCCAGGACTAGAAACAACACTTAATTCTTGAGAAGGCTGCCTCTGAATGGTCATAAAGTGTTGACACTTATCGTATATCTTTACAAATTGATGCGTATCTTTTTTCAAGGTGGGCCAATAATATCCTTGTCTTAACACCATTTTCTCTAAAGACCATCATCCCAAGTGGTTGCCACATATCCTTTCATGAATCTTTCATAGTGCATATGTGGCTTGCTCTCTCCCTATGCATCGGAGTAAGGGCAAGGAGAAACCTCGTTTGTATAGCACATCGTTTTGAAAAATGAAATGTACCTCCTCTTTTTTAGAAGGTAAACTAGGTCCCTAAGGAACTCTATTATTGGCTTCATCCATAGAGGATTATCTCCGACCCACATCACCTCTTCATCTATTGTAGTAAAGGGTCTAGGAAGGTATTCTATGTGCACCATAGTGAGCAGTTCGGAATCTTTACTGCTGGCCAATTTTGAAAAAGTGTTGGCATGAGCATTCTCTAAACGTGGGATTTGTACCAACTTGAATTTTTCAAAATCTGGAATAAGCTTCGTGACCAATTTCAGATAAGTAGCTATAAACTCATCTTTGGCCGAGAAATTGTCATGAACCTGGCTAAATACCAGCTGGGAGTCACTATTAATCACCAATCTCTTTCCATGCATTTCTCTAGCCAATCTTAGGCTAGCTAGGAGGGCCTCGTATTCTGCTGTGTTGTTTGTAGCCTTGAAGCCGAACCTCACGGCACAATTAACCTTATGTCCTTCTGGACTAACCAGGACCACTCTTGCAAGGCTACCTCACATTTCTCCGATCCACTTAAACTTATTTTCTTCCTTCGGAATCTTAAAGAAGGGTAGGCATTTATCTATTACCTTCGAGAACAAGCGATTCAAAGCAGCTACATGTCCAGTGAGGCTCTACACCTCTTTAGGTTTCTAAGGTGACCTCAATTCAATCAAGGCTTTGATCTTCTTCGGGTTGGCTTCAGTGCCTCTTTTATTAACTATATAGCCTAGAAATGTTCTGGAGGCAACTCCGAAGGTGCATTTTAGAGGGTTAAGTCTCATCTCATACCTCACAATATTTGGAAAGTTTCACCGAGGTGCTTGACATGGTCCTCCACCTTCAAGCTTTTCACCAGCATGTCATCCACATATACCTCCATTGTCTTTCCAATGAGGTCAACGAACATCTTGTTGACAAGTGGCCCTATATTTTTCAACCCAATGGGCATGACCTTGTAGCAATAAAGACTCTTTTCCATTATGAATGACGTATGCTCTTCGTCAGTTGGGAACATTGGAATCTGATTTTATCCGGAGTAGGCATCCATGAAGCTAAGTAGTTCATGTCTTGCTGTTGAATCCACTAGTTGATCTATCCGAGTGAGCGGGAAGCTATCCTTGGTGCAAACTTGATTTAGGCTAGAGAAATCTACACACATACACACTCCACTTGCCATTGTATTTTTTGACAAGGACAGGGTTGGAAACCCACTTTGGATACATTGATTCCCGGATAAAGTGATTGTCGATCAACTTATTTACTTCGTCCTTTAAGGCTTCATATCTCTTTAGATTGAGGGCTCTTCTTTTTTGTCTGTGAGCTATAGCCTTAGGATCGATTTTCAAGTAGTGACAACTGACTTTTAGGTCAATGCCAACCATGTCTTCGTGTTTCCAAGCGAAGACGTTCAAGTTTTGGTGCAAGAAGCTTTTCAACTTTTCCCTGGCCTCTAGTAGCAGATCTTTTCCAACCAGCAGACATTTGGAGGGATCTTGGAGATCAACTTGAAAACTCTCCAATTCCTCTACTCGGCTGTTTGGGGCTTGCAGTTGATGATACGAGGGTCCAGTTCCTCCAAATTAGCTACTTCTTCAATAACTCTCCCTTTTTCAGGGAACACTTGCATTTCTAGGACAGCCTCTTCTTCAGAGGTGTTTATGACTCCAAGGACCACCTCTTCTTCAGAGGCGTCCATCATTTCAACATCTTTCCCTTGTTCAGGGTTTTGTCCTTGTTCAGGTACATCGTGTATGTCAACGTCTGTCAGGATTACATTGACACTTCTGGTTCTGCTTTCCTAAAGGAATTTGAATAGCATTTCCTTACACTCATTTGGTCGCCTCTAATAGTGACGATGCCATTTTTTGTTGGGAACTTCATACATAAATGGTGAATGGACGTTACGAAAAATAATTCTTTCAATGCTGGCCTCTCAAGCACTCCATGGTAGGCGGAGCAGTTGTCCACCGCCAAAAACTCCATGAAACGATGAGAAGTTAAAGGGGATGTTCCCATCTCTATTGCTAGAGAAATTTTTCCCATTAGGATGATACTATCGCTAGTAAAGCCATACAAGGTTGAATTCATTGGGAGGGGCGACTTCTATTTTATCAAACGTTGCTCTAAAGATGATGTTGACAAAGTTTTCATTATCCACTAGCATTCTCTTTAGGCCATTGCAGGCTATAACGGCCCTAACCATTAGGACATCACAATGTAGATAATGCACACCAACTGAGTCATCTTAGGAAAAGGTGATGGGTTCAGCCCTTCTCTTGGTGGAGGGTCGATTGTTGCTTACTATAAAGCTCACCATGGAGAGGTCTCCTGCTTCCCTTGTAGTTTCTTTGGAAGCTTCTGGATTCTCTCCCAACATACAGGCCCCCAAAATTGTGTCAATTTCTCTGATAGGTTCTTGCCAGTATCATCTAGGGGCTTTTTCTCTGCTTTTGACCATTCCTGGTTCTCTCTCCATAATTGTCTCTCCTTCTAGAGATGTTGTCTTTGTTGGGATGCCTCGTCTTATCATTCCTGGGCTATTGGTTCTACCTAGGAAGAAATTCTCTTCAGAGGCACATATTTTTCCATTGATTATTGTTCAAGGATGCACTGCAATATCTCTGCACCAGGTAGTGTTGTGGTTATAAGAGTGGTGGTATGTACAATAGAGGGGCATTTCATCCTTATTTCTAAGTTCAGTGCCTCATTCCCTACCTATCCCTGCTTAGGAAAATCGTTCGTAAGGTCTGCCTTGGTACGTTTCAGTACCAGGACTCACTTTTTCATAAGCCAAAGTAGGCACTGCACTTAAAGTTGCAGTAGCCAATGCTTGTCCTGGGTTAAAAGAGGTCATCCGGCCAAACTGGTGATCCATCAAATGTGAGGTTAGGCCTCTTCCTCTTTGCCTTTGAGGAGGTGAGAGTCCTTAGTTTGCCCTATTTTTGTGATCTCTCAATTCTTCATTGATGATCTCATTCCTTATAATTTCCAGTAAAGCATTATAACTTGTAGGGTCTTTATTTTGCACATCTCTCCAAAAGAGAGAGTTCATGTCGAGCCCTCCCATTAGGACTGTCAATGCTTCCCTATTTGTAACTTGTACACAGTGGGCCATCTCATCAGTAAAACCAAATAAGAAGCTTTTCAATGACTCGCCTTGTTGCCGTCTCATGTCCTATAAGTGCTGTATTGGCCATTTACCTTCTTCGCTAGTTGCAAAGTGCTTAAAGAAGGTCTTCTTGAAGTCTTGTCAACTTCGGATTTGGAAGTCTGGTATACCATACTTTAGTTTCCCCCACCTATGGTTAAGTGGAACGCTCTACATTTCATGTCAGGGATAGCTCCTATCAAACTCTTGTGAGTCTTGAAGCTATTAAGATACTTCACAGGGTCGCCTCTTCCATCATATTTGGGAATCTTAGGAAGTGTGAAGTGGTTCAGTACAGGGCATTCCTAATCCCTTGTGAAAATGGTAAGTTGTCATCATTGTCATCAATATCACAGGACCTTTGTGGACCATCTGAATCTTCATCTCTTCCAACCTAAGTTTCTGGAGTTGGTTGAGAAGGTCCGACTTGATTCCTAGCCTATTTCGCTCTCCTCTCATGCTTATTTCTTAGGGAAGGATTCCGAGGCACTTTGTCATAATTCAGCTTATGCCTTTCAAATCGGGAAAGTTCATGCTGCCTATTTCTAGGTATAATGAGAGGTTGAGCCTGCCTATTTCTAGGCAATCATGGGCTCAAGTTGTTAAAGACACTTATCGACCTTTGGGGCATGTCCTCTAAGTCCTAGTTTGAAGGAAAGTTGTATGGGACCACAGTGGGTCAGTTAGTGGCATAGTTGATGGATGTATCAACCCCAACTTCCCCTTCCCTTTCCTGGAAGCTTACTCCCTTGTGTAATATGGGTAATCAGCCATTTGGCTTTGGATCTCCTCTTTACCGTGGTAGTAGTTTCATTGTGAATGGTCGTGAAATACATGTCCTTGAGCCAAATTTTTGGTGACCTCCGGCCACCCAAACCACCGGACATTGGTACTAGTGGAAAGACCTTGTTCTCTTCTTCAATTCTAGCCTAAGAACTCCTCGTAACTCAAAGTATTTCGGTTGGTATAGACGTTAAAAGTTCGCTACCGAAAAAAGTGAAAAACGCCTGAATCTCTACGTCTGGCCACCATACCAGTCGAAACTTCCCAATAGACAATCCCCCACCTCTAGAAGACCATACCCAAGCCATCAATTATGACCAAACAACAAATCAAAGTATTGAATTAAACCCAGAAAACCTCCCTATCGCGATGGTCGCGAATCAGTTTTCCCATTTTTCTGATTCTGGCGCCATCCGAACGAATTCCGGTTGCGGACCACCTGGGCTGGATATACCTTCACCTGGTGCACCTTGCCCAACCATGAGTCAAGGCCAATTGAACCTGGATCCTATCCAATTTGTGGTTGCAGTGAAGACCCTGTGCGAAAGTTAATGTTTCAACCATTTTGATGAATCCATGCTACTCCAATTGTTCAATTTGACCAACAAGAATTCAATTGATAATGGTAACGCTATGGGTAAGCAACCAATTGCATCAATTAACACTTCAACATCCAGATTTGATTTTACCCCCTTTTCCTCCACGCGATGAGTCTGTTTCTGCCCTAATTGAAAAATCTGCTGATGTTTTTAATCAAAATTCATTCCAAATACATGCAATTGAGGATCTTTTGGTCATGGGTAACCTTCCAATTGAAGGAAACAATAGTCAATTGACCCCCAATTTCATGCCCCAAGTTACGGCAACTATGATGTCTTCCAATGCAAATTCGAGTAAATTGATCTCGACCCATGACAAAGCAACTCCATTACTGAATTCTACTTCTCCAAATATACCTAGGGTGCCCTTGGCTCTGGTCAATAGCTTGGCGAATCTCACTGCCAACTTCGAGCCTCTTTCAAGGTTTAAGCTTAAAACTAATTTTGCCTCCTCTTCTCCAGCAAAAAAGCTTCTGAATCGATCTCAGCAGGCCTGAAATATACGGATCAGTACTTTTCCACCACCTACTGTCAGCCCACGTGTTAACCCACATACGGTCATGCCCTCGACGGTGGCCCTCACGCGCCACCTCTCTTAGGTAATTCCATAGCTCCGACCTCATCTAGATTACCTATTAATCCTTTTGGTGCTCCAGTTACTACCCAAGCTCCAAGGTCCTACGTTGTAGCTGTCAATAATAGACCTATTATGACTCAAGCTCAAAGGAGTCAAAGGAAATCATTTTCTACTGTACTTTGTGCTCCTCAGGAATCTAGAGATCATAGTTTGGTTTCCAAAGAATCATTTTTTTTATCATGGTGAGCCTGCTATAATTTTTGAAGAGTCAGATGATTAATTTTTGATCGAGGCCTACAAGTTCATACTTGTAGGTAAATTTGTGCATCGCAAACCTTCTATGATTAAGGTATGCGATAATTTTATACACTTTGGTTTTATTGGTGAATATGAAATTGGACTTATAGATGATGCACACATTATTATTCATATGGCGCACGAGGATGATTATTCACGATTATTCCTCAAACCCACTTGGTACATTGATGGTTGTCATATGCAGGTCTTTAAGTGGACCCCCAATTTTAGTCCACAGCATGAGGTTCCTATTACTCCTATTTGGGTATCATTTCATTTACTTCCTATTCATTTTTGGGCCAAGAGTGCTATGTTTGCTATAGCTAAAGCTATTAGGCTACCTCTTCGTATTGATGAAGCCACTTATGATCTTCGACGGCCTAGTGAAGCGAGGGTGTGTATTAAGGTTGATTTAGAATGTAAACTCCCTGATCGAGTATGGATAGAGATGGAGAAGATGAGAGGATATTGGCAACATGTTGTGTATGATAAGGTGCTAGACTTTGGTTTCATTGCAGATACTTTAGTCATCTGGATGTGAATTGTTCTAGTGGCTCCTAGTCTGCTCCACCATCTGCGACCCTAGGTGTTTGACCCGAATCATAGGTCTAATCCAATTTCAGCCAAGGATAAGGGCAGGGGTAAGGATGTCATAACTGCACCTCGACAGTGATGGACACCTATTAAGAGAAACTAGAGGAGACAAGTTAGAACTTCAGATGAGATCTCCCAATCCATCCCTCGAATTGTTCCTTCTATAGTCCCCAGTGGTCATACCACTACTGTTGCTTCATCACAAACATTTGCTACACATATGGCTCCCACTTATTCTACTTCTCTATCTATCATCAGCACTACTGCTACACAGACTACTACTTCTTTGTCGCTAGATCATCCTAAAGTTGCTCCTCACAGGGTTGTTCCTCATAGTCCACCTGTTGTTACATCAATTGATCATTCAGGTATTCAGGCTCCGGTCCCCATCAGATGTACTTCTATGACAGTTACTTCTACATACTTTGACCCTCTTTTGATGGATATGCTCGAGGGACCGCAAGGCTTCAGAAGGATGGATGTGCCTATTGCACAATGTCAGCAAAATATGGAGGCTCCTCTTTCTATAGAGCAGTCTGATTCAGAGGGTTTCCTTCACGTTGAAGTTCATCAGTAGGGTCCTTTTCATAGATCTTCTTCTGATGATTTGACAATCTGGCTGGTAGGACAGAAGATGATGAATTTGTCCCAGTAAGTCGGAAGAGACATTCGAAAGTTACTGATAATTCACTACCCATGATGATGACCAGGAGTTGATCGCAGGATACCTCTTCACTTACATCCACATGAGTGCCGTCATCTAGAATATGAGAGGTGTAGCTAGTGTAGCTACTCGCAGGCGCCTAAGAAAACTTATTCAGCCTCATCAAGTTTATATTTTGGTTATTCTGGAGCCTATGGTTTTGGAAAGGCTGTTTGATTTTGCTCGTCGTTATCTGTATTTCGATACTGGGGTTCAGAATGAGTCGAATAAGATTTGTGTATTCTGGAATGTGGGTACTACCGTTACTATTATTGATGATCATATTCAGTTCCTACATGTCAGAGTTGTGGATCCCAGACTAGCACGACCTATTTACTTGACTTTTGTTTATGCTTCTTGTCAAAACTATGTTAGAAGGGACTTGTGGGTAGGTCTCCACCACATTTCTCTCTCTACTGAGGATCATTGGCTTGTTGGGGTGACTTTAACGTCATCACACATGATGGTAAATGTACTGGTCATAGTCGTTAAGATCGTGGTTCTACTCATTTTTCTGATATGATATTGGAGGCTTTTCTGGGTCTCACTTTACCTGGACGAATGGTAGGGTCAGTAAAAGATNCATCTGAATCGTACTTTATCTGATCACTCATCTCTATTTTTACAGTGGATTTCTGATGATTATTTAGGTCCTAGACCATTTAGATTCGTTAATGTTTGGACCAAACATCATGACTTCTCAGCCTTCGTTTCTCAAAAGTGGTCACTCCCTACTCATCTTATAGGAATGGCAGCCCTCTGGGAGAAGTTCTTTATGCTGAAATAGGGACTAAGGTGGTGGAATTGACAAGTATTTGGTAATGTGTTCCAGAGAGTTAGAGACGCTGAGGAGAGGGTTGACCAGGCAGAGATTTATTTTGAGGTTGATCCTATACCAGAGCACCGTGAATTACTTCATCATGCACAGGCTGATATGAACTGGACCTTAGCTATTGATGAAGGTTTTTGAAAATAAAAGACCGGCTCTCGTTGGGTATGTGAGGGAGATCACAACACCAAATATTTTCATTCACTGGTATATGGACGACGGATCAATCTCGTATCAGGACCATCACAACTCAGGCAGCCAAAGTTTTTACTACCCTAGCAGATATTCAAAGCTCGGCAATCTATTTTTTCCAGAAATTATTATCCTCTCATTCACAGCCTCTAGAGTATATTCATCCTGATATCATACCTAGGATATTGATGGGGGCAGACAATATGGCATTGAACCGCATCCCTTTGATTGATGAGGTGCGAAAGGCTATTTTTAGTATTGATGCTGATAGTGTTGCAGGCCCTGATGGATTTTCATCATTGTTCTACCAGCACTATTGGGATATTATACAGGATGATGTATATGGTGTAGTCATTGATTTCTGTGAGGGTGGTCATTTGCAGAGAGGATAGGCTTCTACGTCTATTGTTTTGCTTTCGAAGAGGGAGAATGCTTGTAGATGGGTGGATTACCGACGTATCAGCCTGTGTACGGTGTTCAATAAGCTTATTACAAAGCTGTTGAACAATAGATTGAGTTCATTTCTACCTTGTATTATTTTCCCGAGCAGAGTAGATTTATCCCTGGTCGACTTATTGGGGACAATGTTTTGTTGACCCAGAAGCTTCTACATACGTTGGATAATAGAATGCGTAGAAGTAATGTTATGTTGAAGCTTGACATGGCTAAAGCCTATGATCGTATGGATTAGGGATTTATTTATTCTATACTGGAGGCATTTGGTTTTGATCAGTTGTAGATTACTCGGATCAGACGTTGTATATCGAAGTGTCGATTGAATGGGCGACCATGTGGTTTCTTTTCTTCATCGCGAGGACTCAGATGGGGAGATCCTATCTCTCCATCCTTATTTATTATTGTTGTGGATTACTTTTCTCAATTGCTTACTTAGAGGTTTCAGCCATATCCTAGTATGTAGTATCGACATAGAGGTAGTACTCTTGTCTCTCAGCTTGCTTTTGCTAATGATATGATTATATTTACTAATGGATAGAAGAAGTCTATCAGAATGGTCATTGATTGTTTGGAACACTACGAGGGGGTCTCTGGCCAATTGGTGAAAAGAGACAAGAGTGGTCTTATATTGCCTAGGCAGGCATCTGATATTCAGATATGGAGGTTAGTGATTTTGGCTAGACTTTCACATCAGAGATAGTCGTTCACATTTCTGGGGGTCCCTTTGTTTAAAGAGGCTAAAAGGAGCTTTTTGTATATGATCTCATTATGAATGTCAGGAGTATGATTTATGGATGGGCTTCACGCCTTCTTTTTCCTTGTGGTAGGATTACTCTACTCAAGTCTATTCTTTCCTCTACACCACTGTATCTATTCCAAATTATGCGACCTCCTAAGGTCATTCTAAAAAGGTTGGAGAGTATATCTATACGATTCCTATGGGATTCTAAGGATCATGCACGTCGTCTACATTGGTGGAGATGAAAGTCAATTTATTTTCCTAATGATAAGGGAGGTCTGGGCTTTAGACGATTACATGATATGGTGGACACATTTTCATTGAAGCTATGGTGGTTGTTCAGGTCTCAGAGTTCTCTTTAAGCTCAATTTTTACTGGGCAAATATTGTAGAGGGACACATCCGTCGCTTGCAACAGTTCCTTACTTTGCCTCTCCTATTTGGAAGAGACTGAAGAGATTTGGACCATGCGCCAAGACATACATTGCGTAGAGCCTTGAGATAGGACAGATGTTCTTTTGGCATGATTGTTGGATGGGTGATTCTATATTGGCACCTATTTTTCCACACAGACAGCACACATCTGCAAAGGTGCGGGACTTTTTCAAGGAGACTGGATGGGTTTTGAGGTGATTACTACAGGCTCTTCCATCAGCTATAGCAGAGCAGGTTGCGACCATTCCACTATGTCTTGATGTCTCGAATCTCATTTTCTAGAGGGCCACATCAGATGGTAGATTTATTACTAAATCTGCATGGTATCTGATTCGTTCTAGCAGGCCAGTGCAAGATTCATTTCGCCTACTGTGGAGCCCTATCATACCTCCTACCATTTTGTTCTTCTGTTGGAGATTATTGCAGGACTTAATACCAGTTGATGTCATTATCCAGAAGAGGATCAGTAGTACTAGCTTCTCGATGTAAGTGTTGTTTAGAGATTGAGACCATCACTCATATTTTAACTGGTAACAGTATTTCAGATCATGTTTGGCAACATTTTGGAGCTTTATTTCAGATTATCATGAGTGCAGGAGAGAGTGTCGATAGAGATTTCTGAGATGGAGGTATTCTGGATAGTTTGCAAGGATCGGACACATTCGCATCATTATTCCTCTATTGATTTTCTGGTTTCTTTGGACTGAGAGGAATAATGCAAAGCACAGGAACATACGTATGAGTTCAAGATGTATTTCTGGAGAGTTTACCATATGGTATCCTTCCTCCATATTGGTGAATTATTCCGACCGTTACATTGGCGTAATGACATGCAGCTTGCTATACTTTTTGGTATTTCTTTGACTCTCCCACCATCTCCTCTCCCTATCATGGTTTGGTGGCGCACTCCATCATTTGGATCTATCAAGATCAGCACCGATGGTTGTGTCAAGGATGGGTTTGCGAGTGGGGAGAGGCATCATTTGGGACTATGCAGGAAAATGTATCAGGGCTTTCTCAACTTTATATGGATAGTGTTTGATATTAAAGGCGGAACTCAGGGCTATTCATGATGGGATACTACTGGCTAGAGATCTTGGTTTGTCGATATCTGGATTGAGGCAGACTCGTCTGTGGTCATTCACTACATCACCAGAGGTGGCGGACCGTGGCGTATGTAGAGGATACTCAGACAGATTGCAGATATCGTTTCATTTGACAGAGATATGGTTTTCCATATCTTCAGAGAGGAGAACTAAGTTGTAGATGCACTTGCTACCGACAGCCGACCTACCACGACATATCAAGGCGCTTATATAGATTGACATACATGGTTTGCCCAGTACTAAAGTTTAAGTATTTGTATTTTGCTTTTACTTTTATTTTTGCTTACACTTGTGCTTTTTGTAGGAAATGTAGTACTCCTTTTTTACTGCTTTCCTATTATTCTTTACTTTTACTGTAAGGAAAGTAGTACTTCCTCATTTATTGATTTTATTGATATCATTTGTAATCACGGTATTCATCCGCCACAAGTGAGGACATATTAATAAAATATTGGAGGTACCGCCCTCCTTCCACCAAAAAAACAAAAAAAAAATCTCATGGTAATAAGTTTTTCTGGACAAATGATATTTCCTTTTCAATCAAACGGTTAGTTTGGGACTTTCTCAACGATTCTTTCTTCAAGAACACTTCTTTTTTCAAAGGTTTGAAAATCGCTTCACTGTAAGAGTTGCTTCCAACTAGCTTTTTCCCAGTTAAAATGTATGGCTTTCCATAAACGGCGTCAATCTGTTGACCTCGAAAAATGTCGGGCCCACTCACATCAATTCAAGCAAGTTCCGGGGTGTTTTGACTGGAGTACTGGTGAGAAAAGGATAACACGTGAAAGCGGAAGTTGCTTTACGGCATGAGACAACAGTTTTCGAGCACCGACGATAATAACTAGGATAATTGCACTAACAAACAATTACCAACCAAACGTAAATAACTAGAAAATCAAACTGATAAATATAGAACAGGCAAAAAGGTTTCTTGAGAGTATTTTTTTTAAGTGTTTTCTTATGTATTAGAATCAGATTGCCAATTATCCAGGCCCGATCCAAAAGGTGCCTTACAATTACAAAGACTACCTATTTATAGTATTCTAGCTGGCGTGGTATCTGTTGGATCAGAACCACGTGGCATCATCTCCTTAACTGAAGCCTCGTATCATTAAGTCTACCGTACAATAAATAAATTGATAACGAGTCAACTGCTCTAGACATTAGGCTGACACACCTAATATTCTTTATTACAAATATTATATCAATCATTCCTAAAGACTGTCTACAAATCTTGTAAGAGGCAGCTTCAGTTTCAGGGACTTCAGAAGAACTAAGGGATTTGGTCGGAAGGAGCTTCGTATTGGTGGTCTTCTATGTGAAGAGCTTCAATTTCTCTTGTAATTTCTTACGTAGCACTTCGGTTGAATAGCTTCAACCATTTAGGTAGTGTTTCGGCATGAGTTTTAGCCTTTGATTGACTTCATTGTATTTGATCGATTGAGTTTCTGTTGACTTTTCTTTCCACATAGACTGCGACGTGGCACTTCGACTGTAGCCTCGGTGGCGAGGCGTAAAAGTTTGTTTGCTCCAACTTTAGAGATTAGATTTAAGACTAAGACAAACAAAAATAAGAATTAAAGTTCAGCATTTCGTATCCATGATGTTGTGGTTGTCTCCATAATTAAATTTCGAACCTCGACATTTGTTAAGGAAACTAGAGATGTCTTGAGAATGCACATGTATAAATCTCTAGTCTTTTTCAGTTGTTGCTCCTTGAAAACAATGCAATGGTAGAATAAATCATGCAGTCTAATACTAAAATCATGCTTCAATAGCAACATAGATTGTTAAACTATCTTGCTCAGTGAAATTGCAAGATGTACTAGATTACAGCGAGAAAGTGCATATTGTGGCACATAGATATTGCTTGTGGTTTGCATAGTGGAATTTTTTAAGTGTACTCACTTCTCATAGTAGTAGAGTTGCATACTAGCCTAGTACTATGTGCACACGTCACCACTATTTAAAATCTAGGCTGTACTCTATTGTCTCTATCTCCATCATGGATGATATATGGACCACCCAATAATATGAACATTTCTGCAAAGGGGCGATATACACCTTTTTCATGCCATTTCGAATATTTTTTTTTATTAAAGGGTGGGTATATTGCCACCACATTTTTTACACATTACACCACATTAAAGATACACCCTGACTAAAACGTACTTTTGATAAACACACTACAAGTATTTAACGAATATGACTCTATTCAAGTTAAGAAATAAAGATATAATACATCATATTCATGCTCTTTCTCATTTCTTCTCTCCCACCATTCTTATTCTTAATCCAAAATAGTAAGAGCCCCGTCCCCACCGCTCAATCCTCTCCTAAGCTTACTTTCTCTAACGAGGTATATATCGCAGTAATTCGATCGATTTATCTATATACTACAATAAATCCCAGCATAACATGAATTGACGAGAACACCAAGTTTCACTTGGTGGCTTCGGCCCCAAGGCCGAGTCTGGGTGGTGGCAATGGCCACTGTTGTTCATCATCTTGCGATTGCGTTGCCTCTGAAGATTCAACTTCAGCATGTGGTTTATGGGATACTTCTTTTTTGTTTGATGAAATGTCTGGCAAGGAATTTTCTACTTTTGCATTGTCGACTTCTAATAACTTATGTTGACCTCATTTTTTGTACCAGTGATCTAGATAACAGATATCGGGCATACTCAGGTCCACGCAAGTTAATTCCAACACGTTTGGACAGATTATTAGTCAACGATGCTTTGGGTTTAGATGGGGAAAAGCTTTACAACGTGAGACGGAAATGTTCAGGCACCGGTGACATAAACGAGAAAGATTTCTTAATAAAGAACAATCAACAATGCATAAATTAAAATTTAGAATCACACATTCAACTCTCGTCACGTGTATATAAAGATTCCACTCAAGATATGAAACCTTGTAGCTTTGAATTGATATAGTTGCATTCTCCTCAAATGATACAAGGAGTGGGTAATTTATAATGTTACACGTGAAATGATGTCCATTGGATAAGGGGACAAGTGGCCTCATCTCCTGAGCCAAAAACATCTTATCTTCGGCATCAATTTGATCCTACTAACCTGTAGTGCATTTAATGCTCTTAAAAGGAAGCAGTCACCTTACAACTTATGTTAACAAAATTACGACATATTACTCATTACAGAGGTCACATCAATCATTCGAATAGGATTTTATCGATAAAAGATCTTTAAAGGAGGTGGGTCGTCCCTTGCCGTGGTAGATCTTCAAATTTTGCTTCATTGAAGACCACCATTTCAGCTAGAGGATTTTGATAGGTCCATTGCACTCCATGTGGGATGCCACATTGGCTTTATGTGGGAGTCTCGTTGGTGAGGCGTAACAATTTAGATGTTTGGTTTGGATATCATCCGTTTATGAAAAATCAAGATGGCATAATTGAAGAGTTATGTTTGAGATCATTTGTTCTATTTTATTTGAACTTCATATACGGCATACGCTTCTATCAATCAGCAAATTGCTCTATCAGTCATGAATTCTACAATGATACAACTACAACAATTATATTCCATCAAGTGAAAAGGTTGGGTTAAGTCTTATGGTACACATCAGAACTCCCATGCAAGCAATCGTGACCAACCAAAAGAAACTTTCGATAATGGGATTATGATTTTTCACCATGAGTATAAATGTACAAGTGATGGAAACCTTCAGAATAGAAACCAACGAAATCATGGAAATAACACGGTAGAGTATAAATGTATAATTCATTAACCTTGAGGAAAAGAAAATTATCTTGCCATCGTTGAAGAAACCAAAAGACGTTGTCAATGAAAAAGCTATTCGCGGTCGGATGTTGAGGAAAAAGACCAAAAAAAAAAAAAAAGAGAAAAACTAGGATTATGTTTGTGCTGGAATAATAATTTATTTTATTAAAAAGTATATGAAAATCCTAATTTTTTAATTTTACTTAATGCTAAATTTAAATGAATAAGAAAAATATTAAAAATTATGGTGCACTTAATAAAACTCATAGTGATAACCTAATTAAATTATGAATAGCATAAAAATTTTGATATTCCAACTATAAATGAGAATTTTCATCAACTTTCCCCTTCCAAATATGGAGGGAATTTATTTATTTTTATTCCTATTTTATAATCATTAAAAATTGAAACCTTTAATGGACCACCAAGTTTATGTTATTTATCGTTAGGCGGCTAAATATAATTTTTAAATTAACTAGAAATAGAACAAATCGTGATATCATTGGAAGCTACTGACAAAAAAATTTGCAAAATTGGCACACATCGATTAGTTTAAATAGTCATATCAATATCTCATGAGTAAAGACAAATTTCCCTCCTAATATGCCGAAAATTACAATGCGAACGACTCAAATGATGGTCCAATTGATGCCTTTCTTAATCAATGTTTGGTAGACCAAAATTAATGTTAATTTTTGCACCTATTGTTTAATATGAAATTAAAATTAAATATAATACCTATTGTTTAATGTGAAATTAAAATTAAATATATCTTATGCCTATCAACTATTAACCGTCTAATATATTATTTATCTCAACTCATAGGACCTTTTTTTATTTTATTTTTCTTATTTTAACATGATGCTGCCAAAAAATTGTTCATGGCAATGCACGTCAACTGCAAGAGGGAGCAAGACCTCGAACGTATTGGCTTGAGAAAATGGGCTCGACCTTGATATAATAGGATTGACTTTACCTTGTGTTTGGAATTTACTTACACGTTCACAAAGGAATTTGAAATAATTTCAATTTCCTTCAATGATCGTTTTTGTGTTTAAATAAAAAAAAATATTGTAATTAGAACTGTATATTTAACAAATTTTGTAAACTCTTTTGCTAATCATGGAATACGAACAATCACAATTTTTACTCGTCTTTGTAAATTACGATCTTTTTCTGTCACAATTGTCCAATTGTTCAACCTACAACAGTAATCTACACAGGAGAATAAGAATGAGATATCAAGAATTCTCTTTCTTGTGCTATTATGATATTATGAATCTATGATGGGTGAAAATTGGATCAAATAGCCTCTTTCATAATACACTTTGAGATATTAGCCTTTGACTAGAATGAAAGTTTTAAAATAAATATTTCAATTCAACATTAATAAACTACCTAAATTACCCTCGTTCCGTCGCAGTAAATTTTCGTCTCTTCCTTGCCCAAATCGATTGAAACCCTTCAACCCTAAATTTATCTCTCGTCTCTCGAAGTTGAAGGCAACAATCCCTTCGTCCCGATTAGCTTGGGAGTAAGCATTCTTGACAATTAGTTGGGCAGATTTCCATTTGCTATTGCAAGAGGAAATCAGATTTCTCCTGCCTCTCCAAGCAGTAACTCCATTGCTAGCAATCAGGTCCCTCGGTCTCATCAATTATTAACTCCTCCTCCACCCGCTTTTCATCTTCTTTATTGTTGCTTAGTTTTGGGATTTTACTTTTTTACCTGTTAATTTTGTGGGCTGGATTGTGTAATTTTAATGGCATTTTGATTTGTAGGAGAAAAATTGGGGAGTTTCACAATCAATCAATACTTGTCTTTTATCGTAATGTTTAACCGGAAAAAAAGAAATTCTATTTGTAGAAACCTCCATTATTGGGTTTTTATGCTTGTGAGTAACTCAAAAGTTGATATTATCTTAAATTGGACAGATATTTTGATTAGGGATCTTCGATTCACATTCTATTACCTCAATTAGAATCCTTGCAGTAATAAACTTTTTAATAAATCTGGGGAGAATCTTGATAGCCTATAGTCTATTTAAATAGTGTGTTGGGGACGTAGAATTGGACAGTGTATAATTTTAACTTTGTTTTCTTCTTTAATGATGTGAGGTCGAATCTTTATTTGTTTGTTGTGTTAAAGAGTCTTTATTTATTTGTTGTGTTAGAGGCTGGATTTCTCTCTTAGGAAGACTTTCTTGGTTAGGGTAGAATGTGGTTATATGAAAAGGGGAATACATTCTACATTAATTGAAAGCTGTATCTGAAGTCCATGACAGCTAAATTCTTGTTTATGGAAGTAATCTGGCATGTAAAATATATTGTATATTGCTTTCAAGATTAAGACTTATGTCATCCATTTGACAAGTTTGGTTCGGTTACATCTATTCTTGGTATTATGTTTTTAGATTATCGAAATAAAGAGGGTATTTCCAATTTTCTCTTATTTAGAGCAGAGATTAGGGCTACGAACTTTTTTATTTTCACACCGGAAGCTCTTACCTGCAATTAAAGAGAATTGGGCATCCGCGTTTGTTTATGCATAATGTATATATGTCAGTGATTTTGGTCTTCCATTTTTACATTGGTAATAATTAATTGTTAAGGTTATTATGTTATACATTATTGTTTGACTTAGCTCTTTCAAAGGAGTAGTTGAAGTCAATACGAAAACACAAGTCATTTTGTCTTGAAAAGACTACCTAGTTATTATGATAGTAATGTACAAATTATGAATCTCCCAATTTGAATGGAAAATTATTGCATTGTAAGGTGGCTGAAGTGTTTCAAGTTAACTAAAACATTATTGTCAACCATTAATATCGTTAGCTATATACTTAACATAGATGCTATGGTGTAGAAAGTGTTTTTGTAGTCTAGATTATGTGGATTAGCTTCGACTTAGTGTAATGTATCTTTTATTTCCATGGAGCAATTCATATCTGGGGTGGTTAGTTGGTGAAGTATTCATGTTAGGCTTTTTCTCTGCATACTTGAGCAGAAACTTTTTTTTTTTTTTTTCTAATGAATAGTGTCTTAGTGCTATAGAACATCAATTAGTTATAGGTTTTCAAGAGGAATCTGTAATAATGCAGACTCTCTGATGTTCATGTATCTAATAAGGCCTATGCTTAATTTTTGGAGTCTTGTTTTTCTTTATATTCACTACTTTCGTAACTGCACTAAGTAGAATGAGAATTGAGTCCAACAGTCCTGAAGAGTCTGGTCAAATGTCGTCTTGTCGTTTATCTAGTTCTGGAAATGGTACCTTGCCGTTTTAATGAGACTAACAAAAATAAACTGCACTAAGTATCAATTGCCAACTTGCCATTTTTTATGGAAGTAACAGGATTTGACTCTATGATATTCTTTTCAACACTTCCTACATTAACACCCTGAGTATTATTGTAGATTTTTAATATTTGTTCATTGCTTATTTAACAGATTATTTTATATTTTTTGATTGTAGAAATGGAACACTTGTTTGAATATTCCCATTGAAGATATGATCGAAGGCGGAACATTGACTAGAGAGTTCTCTTCAGAAGCTTATTTTTTGGGGAGAAGTTAAATGATGTTCACAAAAAAAAATTAATATAATCTTGTTTGGGACAATTCTATCGCACCAAGCATATACTATTTCAAGCTTGGCTAGCCCACCAACTGTCGTTTATGATTAAAGTATAATGGATTTTAGAATACTTACCTTCATTCATAGTGAAGACTAATATAGTTTACTCATTGAACAATGTTGTTGATTACTATCGGGTAAACCTTTAATTTTTATTTTTTATCAATCTTGGAAGTTTAATGTTGTTTATCTATTTTACTCTAAATATAGTAAAAAAATTCAACTTTTATTTTCGTGTGGGTACAAAAGAATATAAAGTGAAATAAATACAAAATTAGTTAAAACGTCATCAAATTGTTTATAACAATAGCACGTCATTTTGGTTATAGACTTTAAATTTCACTTCAGATATAGTTAAAACATGTTTTTCAATCATTTTCATGTGGACACGAGGAAACATAAAGTGAAACAAATACAAAATTTGTTAAAATGGCACTTAATCGTTTAAAAGGGTATGTTGAACAATTACATGTTTTTCTGTTTTGTAAACCCTATACCTTAAAATATAAACCTTAAACGGCAACCCTCCATTTAAAATGATCAAATGTCATTTGGGATCACGGGGTATCGATTTCACTCAAAAATTAGTAAAATGGTGTTTGAAATCACACATGACTCGTACACATTGAACAACTACACATGCTATGCTTTGAATAACATACTTGCTACCTACGTTTTCCTTTATTGTCAAGTGTAGTGTAGTTTACCGCCAGATTATGGAATGACTCAATATAGTTTGAACAAATGTGACGATCGAAACTTCGAAATATACTTAAAACTTTCATCTCTAAATTTTCATGTGGTTACTGGCGTGAATGAACCGAAAAGAATACTAAATGAGTAGAAACGTCAGTTATACTTTTAAAACGATCAAATGTCGTTTTGGGTCATAAGGTATCGATTTCACTCTAAAATTAGTAAAATATGCTTTGAAACATCATACATGACTCGTACACATTAAACGAGTATACTTGCTATGTTTTTGATGTCATACGCATACTTACGTTTTTTTTTATTGTCAAGTGTAGTGTAGTTTCCTATCATATTATGGAGTGACTCAATATAGTTTGAGCAAATATGTCGACCGCAACATTGAAATATAGTTAAAACTTTCATCCCTAAACTTTAATTTGGTTACAGACATCAATGAACTGAAATGAACATTAAATTAGTATGAACACCAGTCATACGTTTAAAATGACCATAAGTTGTCTTGTTTGAATAAACAGTGCTGCTGTCATAGTTACCAAAAACCTAATAAAAACCACTATCAAAATTTATCAAAAACCATCACAATTTCAAGATTAAATTCAAAAATTAACATTCATCTATCCATAAAAAAACGTGAATGAACAGAAACAAATACTAAATGAGTAAAAATGTCAGCCATATATTTAAAACGACCAGATATCGTTCTAGATCACAAGGTCTCGATTTCACTCAAAAACTAGTCGGTCATAGTTTGAAACATCTTAGAAGACTCGTACATGTTGAATTAGCTAATTTGTTGAGTATCTTGTCTCACAATTGAAATATAATGGAACTTGTATTATTTACATTTATGCGTAGTGAAGTAGAGTGTAAGTTACTTACGGAACAATAGTGCTAGTCACAACTGGATAAACTTTGTATCTAACTTGCTATTCAAATACGGTAAAAACTTGAATTCGTTTAATTTTTCATATAAATATAAGTGAATATAAAGTGTAATGAACACAAAATTAGTTGAAATGACAACTAGTCATTTAGAATGTCAGCATGTCATTTTGGGTCATAGGCTCTCAATTTTACTTTAAAACTATTCGATCATATTTTTGAACATCTTAAAAGACTTATATAAGTAAACAAACTATCTTTTTTAGTATCTTATCGATAATTGAAATATAATGGAATTTATGATATTTACATTTATTCATAGTGAA
>CAIGRB010015666.1:40422-68622 GCA_903798255.1 Fraxinus quadrangulata
TCTCTCTCTCTCTCTCTCTCTCTCTCTCTCTCTCTCTCTCTCTCTCTCTCTCTCTCTCTCTCTTCCGACTACAAGGGGTGGCGGAAGGTAACGCGAGCAAGGGGGCACCACGGCCTGAATCATGAATGATTTCAGTCACCACCTCATTCAGGTAGCCATTGCATTCGCCGAAGTCGAGGGAACGAAATCTGGCCGGACCCTTCCGCCATCCCTTGTGGTCGGAAATGATTTCAGTCACCACGACTTATTTGCTTGCGTGCTGTGTGTAGAGGTGAGGGGAAGGGAACGACTGGGAAATGGAGGTGAGGGAAAGGTAGCGATGGATTCGAAAATTGGAGCAGTTTTTGAATTAATTGGTGCAATTGACATGTAACACATGATCCTATGTGCCTGCTGAAGACTCGATTGGGGCCAATTTGATGATTCAATGTTGTAAGGATGAGGAATTGAAGCAGACAGATCCGGAAAAAATGTTGGTCCGTGTAGCGGTGGTTCCGGCTGTGGTGGTGGTAGTTCCGGAGATGTTGGGGCGGCGACGGTAGTTGGTGGTGTTTTGCTGGCGGTAATGGTGGTGGTTGGGGATGATAATAATTGAAAACAACGAAAACACATTTTCAAAATTTTGGCCAAGTTATAATACCCAAAACGACAAATTTGTCATTTTGGATTTTCTTTATAAATTTTAAACTTGTTTTCCAAAACACGTTTTTGAAAATAGGAAAGAGAACGCATTTTCACTGTTTTAGAAAATCGAAAACAGAAAACGGTTTGAAAACGACGAAAAGAACGGACCCTAACTTTTTTAAGTGGGCATGACCCACCCATTAAAAATAAGTCGGTGATATATTTAATTAATTAAATTTGACACATAAGTTATGTAATTCAAGCAATTAACTTAAAGCCCATTAATAAACAATCTAATTAACTAATTCTACAAATGTTCAATATTTTTCAACTAATTAATTCATAATATCATTCTTCTAATTCTCTCTTTTGTGTCTAACACATTAGATTCTCGATCACAATAACAAAAAAGATAAATTAAAACTCTCTTTTAATTTATCATTAATTCACATAAATTAATTAATTCACATTCGTCGTCCTACATTGACATCTAGCAATGTATTGAAAATATATGTGACGAGAAATATCACCTGGTGCAACAAAATCAAAACTTGTTCGTTTATTGTGAAATTATAATCTTTCTTCAATATGATCCAATTAATTACAAGATATGAAAAATGTGTCAATCTTGATTATCGATCATATCTTTCGTTTCACTCTTAAGTCAATAATAGTTGAAACTCTTTTCGACTTGCGTATGTATCTTGGCTAAGGATTTTCATATCAATTTAACCGAATGAAACGTAGATCATAATTTCTTACTACTTAAGAGTAACGAATCATTTATTGATCATTTACAACATTCATATGATTACTGATATGCCCAAACGATGTTGTATTAGCCACTCTTAGTAGAGCAATATCCAATAGCACCAAAGTATGATTGTCTTTATATAAAGTACTATAATGACCTCAAGTCGAATGACCAATTTCACTATCGAAAGTTAGACATTAATCACTGATTGCTTAGATAGTTATCCATGTGGAATCTTCTAGCGAGTTTTCAATGTTTTGTTCTCTTAACAAAGCATCAACGCGTCCATTTAAATATCACCACATTTTAATTTGTGAGACTAGATGCTCATTTCATAAGTGAGAAATACCACATGTGCTCTATCCGTAATAACGCTATCCCATCTTGTGATTACTTATGACCATGATTTATTTAGGGCTAGTTTGGTACAAATTAAAATCAGATTTTAATTTAAGTCAAAGTCAAACAATTAATATTAATCATATCTTTCATGAGTCCCACAACTTTTCAACCACGCATTTCAAAAACTTCTATTATAATCTACTAAAAATCTAATTTTAATCCCCACCAAACACACCCTTAATATTCAGTCATATGTAATTTATTTCTCACAATAATAACTCCTTGTAATTACCAAGTTACTAAAATTATTAATTTAATTTCTCAGAATAATAATTCAATTAAATAATATATCTACCATAAATAATAATTTATTAATTATATTAAAAGTGTTTACGTCCAAAATCGATTGGATTTAGGGCATAACACTTACACCTTGATCATAGGGTCAACCTCAATCTAGTGATATATGCTTGGCTTCAAACAAATAAGATGGCTCCACCTTGAGCTTGTGAGAAGTGCTCGACCTTAGCCTAATAGGATCTAATGTAGGCTCGACCTTGATCTCAACTTCCAAGTACCTAAAATAAAGGCATCAAGGTCATACCTACAATGCTGAGGTCAGTAGAAGCGGAAAAATAAACATAGGCCCATAAACTTAATAATGTAAAGCAACCTTTGAATAATGAACATAAGCCTAGTGATGGCAGTGGACCTGGAACGGCCATTATCGTCTCTGCTCTGTCAAGGATTTTTGATAGGTGAGAAAGAAGTGGGAGCAAGGATTAAAAATCTCAATTGAAGTGGGAGCAAGGATTAAAAATCTCAATTTACCGCCTAGTTTAATTAATTATTTTTTAAATATGATTTAAATGAAAAACATAAAAATAAAAAAATAAAAAATAGATTCAGAATATGGATTCCCTGCTTAATTAGGAGTGGGATAGTGCGGAGCGGGTCGGGTCGGATGGGAGATTTCTCCATCCCCACATAAGCCATGTATTTATAGTATTTTGATGTAATTCTAGGAAGATTAGGAACCAATATGACCTCGCATGATTTCTGATGTAGAACTCCTGGTGGATATAGGAGTCCTAGTGCACTTGAACTTTAAGGCAACTCCAATGAGTGCACCAAAACGTCATTTCGCACCAAAAAATGGTGCAATGTCCCTCCAATTTTGCACCATTTTTGTTAACAAAACGTAATTATTTATTTAGTAATTTATGTAAAAGTAAAATAAATAAATAAATAGTTTTTCAAATAAACACATCGTAAAGAATGAAAAAAAATTATTAAACAGTGGTTATTTAGTGTATTAGGTTGGATATGATTTTCAGATTGGTGCAAGATTTGGTGTAAAATGGTGCAAAACTTACCTCAAATTTTAATGTAGGGTTGAAGATAGCCTAAGAGCTCTGGCAGGAGTTTTGTTACCTTGGTTGAGATGCAATAGGACACTAGTGAGATTAGTTTGATATTGAAGGGTAGCCCTTATTTTGGAAGGAGCCTTATGAGTATGAGTTCAAGGTCATACTTTGAGCTAGCTTGGTTCGTCGTGAATTACCTTAGGGTTCTGTGTCATACCTCAAGATCATACATTGATGGGAAGTCTCAAGGGGCATGGTTCCCAAGGTCATGGAAGTTTCCATACGGAGATAAGAGGAACACATTGAGCATCTGAAGCTGAAGGTCAAGTTCGAGCGTGAGCAATTTTCACCTCATCAATCTTGGTTTGGTATAGCCTAGTTCGAGCGTTTGGTGCTCATTTTTCTCACAAAAATGGCTTAATTCTGTAACATCAAACTAAAATGGTACTTGATCAGGCTATATTTTAATGTCCAATTTATTCATCCTTCCGTTTTTGCCCTCCCACTTGTGCATGTGTTGAAAGATACCAATTTCACTGAAGGGGCAAAATCGTCCATTTCTACTGCTATCTCACTTGAATTGTACATCTCTTGTCAATAGCATTGTTCTAACATTACAAAAATTTCTACATTTGTTAAGAAAAATGAGCACCAAACGCAAGCGTAATTTATAATATTTATCCAAGACAATATATTCATTATCTTTAGTTCAAGCTTAAAAAATAAAATAAAATCTATTAAATCTGATTTTTATATAAAATCAGAACTACAATAAATCTAAACTACGAACAAACATAGCACAAAAAATAAATTAATTTTATTCATAGACATAGGAGTTAAAATTAAATGATATATATAAAAAAAACTCTAAGCAGAAAATAAGAAACTACAAATTTGATACTTCTCAAAATATTTGTCAATGGTACAGATTCTTTTATTATCAATTTAAATTTGCTTAAATTTAAAATACAGATAATTAATTGCCAATCACAAACTAAAAAATAATAAATAAATGACCCTCAATTTCAGGTCAATCATATTATGTAAATCCCAAAACTAATATCCCACTCCATTTCACATTTCCACATTTCTTGCTCCACATCCACTCAACACACGAAATAATAGTAACACCACATTTTGTGGCGTGATAATTCGTAAATACATAATCTAAAATTGGCACATCTACTATTGATAGCTAACCATGGATTAAAAAAAAAAAAGTCATTATTCATATGTGTTCGACTTTAACCAAACATCTATTTTTAAAATTAGAAGAGCTTTTACCCCTCCAAAAAGTATTTTTGAGTTTTAAAAAGTCCTCTCAAACACACAATAACTCGTGTTAATAGAGATATCAACTAAATTTCACGTGTCAACAACCATTATTTTGTTCTTCACCCTCATTATGGGAAAAAAAAAAAAGATCTAGACTCCCAACCATGTAGGTAGCATGGTTTTGAGTAGGGGTGGACAAAATGATCAAACCAGAATCTCACATTTTCAATTTATATAGCGAATCTCACATGGAGACTAATAATTACCGCTTATCGTCTACCGTCGCGTTCAACCATCATTGATCCTTTGAAAACCCGCAAGTGCACGAGATCATGGTCAAGTAATATAATTATGTGTAGAGTGTCGAACCCGCAAGAACTATGTATTGATCAAGTTAAAGTTACAAATACCCTTAATCGAATAGTAAGATTTAATTTTAACTAATTAATATCTAATTTAGCAATTAATTCAAAAACAAAGTAAAGATTTATCAAATTCGTGAGATGTATTGTTAAGATGTAGAACTCCGCTTGTTAATCCGTTTTCAATTCAATAACTTAGAATGATGATTTGAAATCATGCTTGTTGGTCAATGTTCATATTTTAATTAAATGCTTCTCTCGATATCAATTAAATCTATTCACCTCATGCGACCTTCATATCTCTCGATGGAAAATACGAACATAATAAATGCATTAACAAACTAGAACATCTTTATCAACAATACAAAACATAGAGGTATATCTCTATCTTCTGTCGAACCTCACAATGTTTATTCATATGTGTTTAAATCATATTGTCTCCATCGATAACAATAAAATTCACGAACAATTCAACTATTGGTTAGATAATTGAAAAGATGATAAAAATAATAATAAACATCCAGACACTTAATCAAATTAATATTATTCTATTTATTCAAATAAAAAAAGTCACAACAAGAATTCATCACATCCTAGCAATGTTTAGTTTAACATAACATGTTAAAATTACAAAAAATCATGTTTAAGTGAAAAGACATAACCCGGATTCTTGATAAATTGAGAAGATGAAGACGAATATTGAAATATTGAATCTCTTCAATGATTTATTGATGAATCTCCAATTACGCATTCTCTTATTTGCCTAAAAATCAAGTTGGATCTTCACTTGAATGAATTCTTGCAATCTCTTTTGTAATTTCTCACAAAACTATTGATTTCTTCTCTTTCTAATGATGAATATTGGCGTATTTTATGAATATAAAAGGCTCTACATATGTATTATGTTGTTTTGTATTTGTAAGAGTCGAAAATTGATTGAAAATCACGTCTAAATTGGTTTCCAAAAGAGTTCTAATCGAATAAGAAAAGTTGTCTTCGCGCACGAATTTTTTTGTCTCTACATAGTTTGGTCATGATTTTCTCTTACGATATCCGATTGAGGAGATTCAAAGTGCATTGAAAAGCTAGCTCAAAGGGCTACAACTTCTCTATAAATAGAAAATTTTCAATTCGAAAGTTTACTATGCCAAATATGGGCCTCAATATTCGGCTAAAAATCTGGAATATAACTTGTGCGATTGAAAATTGATTTTGATCGTATTACATTTCTTTCTAAATTCTAATTTCATCCAATTGTCTCATAACAATCTTCAAAATATTTTCTTGTGTTCGAATCAACTATTTTTTAACTACAATTTGGTCATCAAACTTTGGATTTTGCCTATTTTCACATCTTTTTTTCGATTCCTCGTTCAATTATTGAATTTTACCTATATAACATAAAATAAAACAATTTATGATATATTTTGTCAAAAAAAAAATTATCAAATATCATTATTTTAGACCTCGAATAAGTGTACAAAATACACTTATCAATCACCATCGATAGATTTTTGAAATTGAAGCCTTAACCTTGTGTTCTTCTTTCTAAAATGTTTTTTTTTTCTCAATCAATGATGAAACTAGAACCAAACCATAACCGAATGATTCAGTTCTATTTGATTCCGATTTGATTTCATATCTTTAAAAAAAAATCCATTTGATTCGTGGTTCAATTCGATTCTTTTGAAACTAAAACCAAATGAAACTATATCCACCTCTAGTTTTGAGTTCTTCACCTTCATAAATGAATCTCTAAATCCCAACCTAATTAAAATATGTGAATCTTGATCTCTACATGATGAAAATCTTCAATGTGAACATCAATAATTGTATTCGACTTTCACATGACTGAAAAATTGAACGTCAAGCGATTTCGTAATTATTCCATTCAACTCCGAGTCCCTTGAAAGTCGTGCAATTTAAGTCCGTGTTGACGAATTCAATCATATGAGATTCAAATTTGAATAGATTGTGATCAAAACTACACTGATTCGAAAAGTTACTAACTCAAACCTTAATTTTTCTTGCGAAAAATCAAAAATCAATTTTCTCCATTTTCGTTTACATTCTTCCTTTCCCATTTTCACATACCAAACACGCCCTTAAATTTATTTATAACAAGATTTGTTATTCCATATACACTCAACACAAGAAACAAGCCTCTCTTTCTCAACCCCACCTTCCCTCGATACCTCCAAAAAGCCTATAAGCTTTTTTCTTCTTTTCATCACATGACTCTCTTCTCTCTCTCTCTCTCATATAATTCAATTCATCTTCACAAACAAGAAAAGGGAGAAAAATGATGAATCAATTCATAAACCAAATCCCAAAATCCTCCAAAATGTTCCTCTGACATTCTTATCAGATTTTTTTGTCAATTTCTCCCTAAAACACTTTTGATTCTCTCTACTGTACTTTCCCTATTCTTTTGTCCAGTTTCTTCCACCGATCATGCTCCACAGTAGTAATCTACTAGCCCCTCTTCTACCACACAACAACAAACGCAATAATTCTTCATCTTCCTCAACTATGAATTCCGGTAAACGCGCCACAGTTGACCTTACCTCCGAAGCCGAGGATTCCGTCAAGCGCCACCGATCCCACCTCCCGTCTGCCGTGGACCTTTCTGTTTCCGGAGAAAAGGAACATGAATACGAGGAGGAGCAGTTAGGGTCTGCTATTATTGAACAAGAAGATTCAACTGGCCTTCGCCTTCTGGGTTTGCTTTTACAATGTGCAGAGTGTGTTGCTATGGACAATCTCGACGACGCCGGCCAACTTCTGCCGGAGATAGCCGAGCTTTCTTCTCCCTTCGGCTCATCTGCCCAACGCGTCGGGGCGTATTTTGCCGACGCGTTGTCGTCTCGAATTATCAGCTCCTATTTGGGTACCTACTCGCCTCTCACCACACTCTACAAAACCCACCAACAAAAGCTCCTCAATGCCCTCCAAATCTACAATTCCATTACCCCTTTGATCAAATTTTCACATTTCACAGCCAATCAAGCCATCCAGCAGGCATTGGATGGTGTAGATCATGTCCATGTAATCGACCTTGACATCATGCAGGGACTCCAGTGGCCGGGATTATTTCACATCCTGGCGTCCAGGTCCCGAAAAATCAAGTCGATTAGGATTACCGGGCTTGGACAGTCCATGGATCTTCTGAACTCAACTGGTCAAAGATTGGCAGAATTCGCAAGTGCCCTTAACATCCCTTTTCAGTTCCAGCCACTGGAAGGCAAAATTGGGAACGTAAAGGATCTTAATCAGCTCGGAATCAAGTTGGGCGAAACTGTAGTTGTTCACTGGATGCACCATTGCCTGTATGACATAACCGGTAGTGATGTGGTAACATTGAGGTTGCTGAGTTTGTTGAGGCCGAAATTGATCACGATCGTTGAACAGGATTTGAGTCACGGGGGGAGTTTCCTAGGGAGATTCGTCGAGGCCTTGCATTATTACTCGGCATTGTTCGATGCTTTAGGGGATGGATTGGCTGCAGATAGCGTAGAGAGGCATACGGTGGAGCAGCAGTTGTTTGGGTATGAGATTAGGAACATTGTCGCCGTGGGTGGGCCCAAGCGCACGGGGGAAGTTAAGGTGGAACGATGGGGGGACGAGTTGACCCGGGTAGGGTTCCGGCCGGTTTCCCTCGCGGGTAACCCGGCAGCCCAAGCTAGCTTGTTATTGGGGATGTTCCCATGGCAAGGGTATACATTGGTGGAGGAGAGTGGATGGTTGAAATTGGGATGGAAGGATTTATCATTGTTGACAGCCTCGGCTTGGCAATTTTCCGACTAGCTTGTTTTTACATCGCCATGACCCCAGTGTGGCGATATGGGGACGAGAAAAGAAAAGAGATGAATGAGGTTTATATCTATCACTTTACTGTGATATATCGTATCGATCCGTTCTCGAGTTAGTCCGTGCCTAAAAGGGCGTATAATGGGAACTATAAATGACATCAGAAGTGAGGTTCTCTCGTTCACTTTCTTTTCCTCTTGAAAACAAATTATGATTGTTTATTTTGATATCTTATTCTTTTATGGAATAAGATGAAATCATTGGAAACTCAGCATCATTGGCTTTTAGGCTCAGATTTCAAGTCATTTTGGCACATAAATCAATATTTCTCTCGTCATTAATCCAAATTAAAAAGGAAAAAAAAAAAAAAACACTTACGATTATGATAGATTTAGGCTCCCGTATGGCTCCATTATTTGATGTTATAATTTTTGTAATAGTGTTTTTTTTGGAGAATGTGGGATTAAAAAAGAGAATTTTTTTTTTGATTTATGTATAATATTATATTACTGAAGAATGTGTGGTTAAAAAGAAGAGAGAAAAATGTATTATAAATTAGTGGGAGCCAAACGGGAAAATTGCATAGAACATTTTGCAAATTTTGTTAAAGAATACAAGTGAGTATGCTTGGAGAGGGAGAAATGATGAGCACACTTCAATGTCAAAGTTAGATTTTGAATGAAAAAATTCTAACTTGAAAGAGGTTTTTGTTGGAGGATATATTAGTTGTTTTGTATGTGGACAATATTTTGACACATATTCAACAACACAAAATGATGTTAAACCACAAAGGAAGATGGTAGAACTCGAAGAAGAAGAAATTTGTATGAATTATTAGAGGCAAGTAATAAAACTATTTCCTTAAGGCAATTTTGCCTCAAAATAGTGCTAACGGAGTAACGACAATTGACTCCAAGGATACGACAGATTATTTCCTTGTAGTAGAAGCACCTCCAACTATAAGACAACAACGAACTTGAAGGGATCATTCTATCTACAAAGAATATTTTAATTGCAAAGTTTGGAGAGTATTGGAGAGAAATTTTTATGCAAGACTCAAAAATATGAATTGAGATGCATAAATGACATCCAAGGGGGAACAATTTATAGAAGATGAGGACTGTGAATGGATAGACGTCCAAAAACTTAGCAATTTTCATGAAAGGATGCACCATTCTATAATGCTTGCCTACCAATGGCTCATCGCTCAAGCATCGAAAGTAAAAACTTTGTCGCTCGCTGGTGCTGGGCTGCTGCTCCTACTGTGATCATAGGTGCCAAAAATCGAAATTTGGAGATATGGTATAAAAGTTGTTTTGTATGTGGATAATCTTTTGGCACAAGTTTAACAACACAAAACGATGTTAAACCACAAAGAAAGATGGCATAATCAAAAAGAAGAAGAAGAAATTCGGATAAAATGATTTGAGACAAACGATAACACTCTTTCTGTAAGATGAATTTGCCCTACAATGATGCTAACGGAGTAACGACAATTCTCTCTCAAGATACAACGAATTACTTCTCTGTAGTAGAAACACTTCCAACTTCAAGGCAACAACGAACTTGAACGAATTATTCTCTCTACAAAAAATGATTTTGAATGCAAAGTTTGGGAAAGTTTTAGCAAAATTTTTTTATGCAAGACTCAATAATACAAATTGGGATGTCTAAATGACGTCAAAGGGTCTAATATATAGAAGATGAGTGATATAAATGGAGAGAAATGATCCAAAACATAGCAACCTTCATGAAAGGACACACCATTCTCTGTCGCTCACCTACCGCTGGCCGCATCTTGAGTTTCCAATCCATTTAGGATGTAATTTTTTGTAAAGGAAATACGAGTGCTACCATGCATTCAACCCAATAATTGATTCACGATTACTTTCCCCTTCTTTTATCATGAGAGGGGTTTCATTTAAAAACTTTGCCAAGTTCAAAGTAGTGAGTTAAAACAACATCTTTTGTTGTTATTTCTTGAAGTCCACTCCACCAAATATCTCCGATTTTTCCCCATGTGGAATTGGAGTATTTTGAAGTGGTATAACTACAGTAGAATCACATTGTTTGTACATTTGTTGTTTCACTCGAAGTAGTCTCAACAATATTCATATCTATAATGTAAATAGAAGTTCAACATAAGATATTTCAAGAAATGAATAGAACAAATGTCTATTCTAAAAGATGAAGAAAACTGATTTTTGATCCAACAAAACAACAAAAAATTGTCTTAAGATTGTTGGATGATATGGTATATAGGTCGTTTTGTATGTGGACAATATTTTAGCACAAGTTAACAACACAAAAATAATGTTAAACCACAAAGGAAGATAGTAGAACCAAAAAGAAGAAGAAAAAGAAGAAGAAGAAGAAGAAATTTGGATGGAATGATCCGAGACAAGTGATAACAATCTTACTTTAAGACAAATTTGCGCTGCAACGGTTCTAACAAAGTAACGACAATTATCTCACAAGATACAACAGATTACTTCCTTGCAGTAGAAGAACTTCCAACTACAAAGCAACAATGAAATTAAACGGATTATTCTCTCTACAAAGAATGATTTTGAATACAAAGTTTGGGAGAGTTTGGCAAAAAAAAAAATTATGCAAGACTCAAGAATATGAATTGGGATACCTAAATGATGTCCAAGGTGTTCAATTTATAGAAGATGAGAGGTGTGAATGGAGAGGCATGCCCCAAAACTCAGCAATTTTCATGAAAGGACACAACTTTCTTTGTCACTCGCCCACCGCTAGTTTGTCGCTCAAGCGTCAAAAGCAGAAACTTTGTCACTCGCCTAGTGCTAGGCTGCCGCTCGAGCGGCGGTCATAGGTGTTGAAAATCGAATTTTTCCTTCCAATTTTGAACCACAGTTTCTCATGCATTCAAAATTGATTTTGAGATTTCAAGTATACCACGATCATCTACTCGATGAGTAAAACAAGTTAGTCTATTCATTTTCATAATTTGACTATCGGTTTGAGTTTGAATATTTGATCGAAATTGAAACGAAAGTCACTTTTTACATTTTTCATGACTTTATACTTAACCAATTTCATCTCTTTTAACCAAATTCCAACAGTTTTGAGTGATGGTGGTAAGGTTTATGTAGTTGAATGAAGTGATATTGTAAGTTAGG
Source organism: Fraxinus quadrangulata (assembly GCA_903798255.1). NCBI lineage: Eukaryota > Viridiplantae > Streptophyta > Magnoliopsida > Lamiales > Oleaceae > Fraxinus > Fraxinus quadrangulata. The sequence goes on from CAIGRB010015666.1 coordinate 52,103, forward strand.
GACAAAGATGGACGTGTCGGTTGAAGTAAGCATGAAAAAATTGACCAAACAAACATATGTGACTAATTAAAAAATCAATAACTTTAATATTTTCATATCATTATCTTTCCACTAAATGCATTCTACTCGAGTTGTGTGAAGGGTAAGGGAAGAACTAGATATGAGTCGAACGGGATTATTTAATTGTGATAGTCACCCCTAGTTTGCTCTTGTGCGTCCACATGACTAGGAAAAACTGGGACTTTTAAGCTTAGTTTTCTTGAACGAAAAAAAGATTTACAAGAGAGAAATCACACTCATATCTTCTTTAGCCTCTCTTTCTCCCGTTTTGATCATGATAATAAAAAAAGCCTAAGGACTCCTGTTTAGGACAAAATCGAATTTTACAAGGACTCCAATTCCTTAATAGAAATATACAAAAATACAAAATTATAAACATTCCTTAATGACTCTTCACAACTTAAGATTAACAATAATTAAAATTGGCAATAATTAGACTCCACAACTTAATAGTCTCCAACTTGGAGACTAATTCATCATCAACAACTTTTCTGCAGTAACAATAAACTAAAGTTGCACACAACTTCAGTTTCTCGATCATAACAGTCTTAGTCAACATATGGTCGAAATTTGACTCCCCTAAATTTTCTCAAGTGTCAAGATTCTATCATCCGAAGTACTCTTCCTTCCATCATTATCTCATGTCATGTCAGCGCTTACATAGCCATATAATCAAAAACTTGATTTTTGAAAACATAGAGCTAAATCTAAAGTATCTCTCAAGTATCTGAGAATCTACTTTATTACCTCCCATTGTTGTTTGTCTGAATTGGTCATATATCTACTCACAACTCTCATTGCATGTGTTATGTCTGATCTTGTAAACACTGACATAGATAAGTCAATCAATAGCAGAGGCATAAGGTACCATAGCCATCTAGACCTATTGTCTTAGATTTTCTTGAACGTGCTCTTGTAGTCATTGCTGTGGATGTTATTAAAAAAAGTCCTGATGAAAATTAGATTACTTGCTTATTGACGGCTTCAAATATAAACTTGTTTTTATATGATGGAAGGAGTGATTGGTAGTAGAGCATGTAGTTGCAGAGGCCGCGATCAATGATGGGTGGATGAGGGTAGCGAATTTGGTTGGTTGTAGTGGAGGGTTTGGGGAAAAAGATGAATAATATTTTAATTTTTTTTTTCAGTCTTTTAATTATTTTATATCAAATTAATGAAATTACAATTTCGCCATTCTTTCGAGTAGTCAAAATAAGAACTTTTTGATTTTTTGATCAACTAACGATCAAATTAACAAAATCTGTCAATTTGTCCTTCTCCTACAATGAAATTAAAGGTCTGTAATTGTGGGTGGAACAAATAAAAAATTTGGATATAATCTACAATAAAAAGGATGTTTGGTAAGGATTAAAATTAGATTTTTAGTAGATCGTGATAGAAATTTTTGAAATATGTGATTGAAAAAATATGAAACCATAAAAGATATGGTTAATATTGATTGTTTGACTTTAATTTAAATTAAAATCTAATTTTAATTGGGCCCAAAATGAACGGTTTGGAACCACAATTACAAATTTTCCTATTATTTATCTTTTTGGCAAAAACTTACAGCAATGAGGTGCATTAAATTTTTCAGTTCCTTGCATTATCTTTTCCAATGTCCTGTCATATAGATATTAGGGAAATTTGTACCCAAATCGATGGACCCTAGTTATATTTCTTGACAACACTGTTCTCAACTTTTTAGTTTTGTAGTGTGGTTGATTCCTAATAAATGGATGACTACCATGTGCTAATTTCTATTATTATCATTATTATTAGGGAAAATTGTAATCACGATACCAAACATTTCGATTTGTTGCAGATTTAACCAAAACATTTTATTTGTATTAACCATAGTATCAAAATTTTCAAAAATTAGTACATGAAATTCAAATGGTTGTCGTTAATTGATCGGAGTAATTAATTTTGACCAAATATAAAAATAGTAAAATTGTAACTTTATCATTTAAATATAAAATAAATTAAAAAGTAAATTAAAAAAGAAAAAAAAAAGGGTACTATCATCTTTACCCAAAGCTCACACCGCCGACGGAGGCGCAAAATCAGTGGGCCTCGACTCCATCCGCCGTCTGAAATCGACAAAACCACTATTCTTCCTCTCGCCATCACCGAACCTCACAGGGGCTGCTCGATTAGCCTTCCAGTAACTATTTTCATCTCTGAAGCCATTCACTCCCAAATCTCTGAAGCCAGTACCTATATTCATCTCTTCCATTCGCTCCCAAATCTCTGAGCAGAATTGGCAGCACATAGATTTGCAATCTCAACCCTTACTTCTCTCACTTTGCCGCCACGTCAGGAAATTTGAGAAACCATGACGAGATTCAGAAACAATACAATCTAGAAACCCCACAAGATTTGTTGGCTGATGCTGCATTATCTATAGACAACCTTTTCTTTCTTCATAGGCAATTTTTAAAATTTTATAGAAAAAATATAGAAGAAATTCAGTTTAATTTTACATTTTAGTTGATTATTGTAGACACCTCTTTCTTTCAAAATCGGAAGTTTTAAAGCTTATTACGTGCTTGCTTGTGCAAAAATCGGTATCAGTTAACCCAACAATGTAAATGCTTCAATAACAGAAAGATGCTACAATTACAGAAAAATCAATTCTGTAAAATTCACATAATACGCACATAGGATATACCCCATTGTTTATAATAATATTTTACTCACATGGAGCCACTCCCCATATCATGTGAGTATTCTATCAAAATGACAGAAGAAATAGTTCTGTACAAGTGGATTTCTCCTTGCAGTTATTACGTGCTTGTTGGAGAAGAGAGATCAATTTTGAAATGTGTAATTGTTTGGTAGTATTAAGAGGAGAAGTGTTGGTGGAAGGAGTGGTGGAGCCGACGTGGGGTGGGTGGTGATGGCGTGGCCGCTCTTATGGTGGTTTTGGTGAAGGGGTTTGATTTTTGTCTTTTTTTTTTTAAAATTTAATTATTAATATATTATAATTTTGCTTTTTATTAAAATAAATTACGATGTCAAACTTATGGTCTATGTTAATTAATTGATCAACTAAAAGTCAAGCTAACATTTTCTTCAATTTGAATTTCAGCTGCGACATTTTGAAAGATTTAATATCATGGGTGGTATGAATGAAAAGTTTGGGCAAAATTTGATACTAAATGAAAGATTTGATACAGCAATTACAATTTTTTCTTATTTTTATTCGGGCATGTTTGTGTTGGTATGAATACATATATGTGTTGACCGCTGTACAGTATATATTCGTGCTTCGGACATGCCAATTCGATTATGACCTGTCTAACATGGCAATCTAGGGACAGTTGACATTAAAGTTTGAAAATTATAAATTTAAGCTGAAAAAAAATTGGAGTCCACCAATTCAAGGATAAAGTTCGAATAATGATGAATTGGCCCTTCTTATTCGTTGCCCAATACAGTTTGGATTCAATTAATTAAATATTATACTTGAATAATGAATAAAGGAAAATATGCCCACGGTTGTAACTTTCAAAATTCTAGTGATGGCGGCACTGATCTAGTGGCAACTATGGAGGTGGGGTTTCTTGGGTTTGGTGAGGTGGTCGCTAGTGATGATGGTGGTTGTAACGACGGTGGAGACACTGCAAGTGATTATGACAATGATAACATAACAAGATATTTACAAGTGATTTAAATGTTACAAATGCAAAACAATTTATGTAAAAAGATTAAGCCCGTATTTGAGCCACATTAAAATTTTCATTCATATTCTTCTACTTATTTTTAATTACAAATTTTTCAATAAAATAATATTTTTCATCACATCAATAATTTTTCCTTATTTTCAACCACACATTCTCCATCAATCTACTATTTCAAAATACATTTTTCCAAAATAAAGTAATTCAAACACACCCTAAATGAAATTAAATAATTAAAAATAGTATTTTGAGAATAAAAAAGTTTAAACTTTTTTGTTTTGTTTGTGAATTGTGCCATAACGAATAATACTGACAATGAATGAAGGATCTATAGCTATTTAAACTAATAAATAGCATTACTCATGAATTTTGGATCATTGAAAAAGTACGTAACTTGATTATTGAGAGAAAAATACAAATAGTATTAGTTAAGAGGCAAAATAAAAATAAAAAATGACTTGTATCGATATTCTAAGGGACAATTTTATACTCAGTGACGCAAATTTAAAATATAAAATCCTAACGTACATCAAAAATTGATAATTACTAGGACTTGAAAACTTGAAAATACTATATCGACCTATATTTTTGGAGTAGATGGATAGTTCGTTTTGATTGGTAAGGAGATTGTCTCAAGTATAGTTTGCTTTTCCTCTATGGGAAAGCTACTTTAATTTCCGTTCAAAGACAAATTTTTAAAATAACTTTCTATGCCAACAATGCTTTTAAAAAAAGTCGTATTTAATCGGTTTCCTCTAAAAACTCTTCTAATTAAAAGAAACACTTCCATAAAATTTATTAAACGAGTCTAACTTCTCAAAAGTCATGTCAAACGAGCCATCAATCTCAAATAACTCGTGAAGATGGCTCCTTACTCAATCGGCGTGAGAATTTATCTTTTGTCACGAAAGAGATTAAAAAGTGAAAAACATTTGCTACCAAAATTTGGGAAACCTTCATGCAATTTTCCCATCAATACACTTTACATCCTACCAACGAAATGTGAGAATATTTATCAGCACAAACTCTATCTATCAAACATGACTACAAGACCAACTTAAACCTGCATCATAAATAACTGAAAGAACAAAAATAAAATACTCTAGATGCAAGTTGTGAAATGCACACCTAATTTAACTTCCAGCCCTAAGAAAAACTACAATGATGGTGTATAGATTATACAGTAGACATGAAGCTTATGAGTGCGGATGTGACATAAATTCGCAGATGGTTCCATCAAGTTAAAACTCCTCTTCGACGCTTCTTCCCAGTAGTCTTTGTCTCCCTTGCTGGGGGTGTGGATGTATCTTGCGATTTTCCCTTCTTGATTTCTGCCATTTTCCCAGTATTGGTTGTTTTCTCCTTTACATGATCACTTTCTTTCAAGAACTTCGACGGACTGGACTTTGTCTTGCCTTTACCATTAGCACCAACAGTATGGGAACTTCCCGGACTTTTGTCCTTAGCCTTGGAAGTCTTTCGTGTGTCTTGCTTAGAAGGACCAGAAGTCTTCACTGTATCAACATCTTTAGATTTACCTGATGCTTTTGGGGAATCATAAAAAGATTTACCCCCAGAACTTGAGATGTCATCATCGGACTTAAGGTCAGCTTTGGCATCATGCTTAGATTTACGGCCAGAAATTGTTGAGGTGTTTTTCAGTTTACTGGAGGATGCAGATACATCAGAAATCATTTTGTAACACACTGTACTTCTATAAAAGATGTAACATATACCATGAAAAACTGACTAGAAAATACCAAACCTTTTATGAGAAATCTTCGCCATTCCATCATTCGTTGATGCTTCAGGATTTGTTTTAGCTTTCTTTGTTTTCCTGATAGGAGGAGGCAGAATATCAAACTCTGAAATCAAATAACTCGCAGCCTTCCAACTGAACTGTCATGTCACTTCTCATTTTTCTCCAAGAAGATAAATTCATAAATATGGAAATCAAAACTTCTTAAATACTGCTCCCACTCGTATCATAATAGTATTGCATTCAGAAGTTTAGTTCCTAAACTAACCTTGTATAATTGTAATAATCATATTTCAAGTGATATTCAAGCTTTTAGTCTGTGTTACAGATAAATTTGACATATCATGGACTGACGTGTATGTGTTCAAAACAAATACTTCATATGTGCTTAAAGAAACTAGTTAATAGTTCATTGATGTATGGGGACAAACGAAGTAGTATGGGAAAGGAACAAGGGAGGAGAAAGAGCTATTTCAGGCCACTCAGCTCCGAGAGTAATAACACAGGTAATTTTCACTAACTAATATAACTTCCCACATTAAAGAACTTGAATTACAATCAACCCAACTTTTTATCTCAATACTCAAGCAAATAGTCATGTCCACAATCTAACAAACTGGGTATTTATATGATGATATTCTTTTAGACTGGACGTGCTTTCAAATACATACGTTTTTTTAAATTACCATTAAGCACATTATGAAGTTCTTGAGAATAAAATATCATTAAAGAAAGTAGCCGACGGTCACAACACTTACATTTCAGAGGGAGTATCAGCACTTGCACGTTCAACTGGTTGCCCCTGCCAAGAAATGGATAGCAAAGATATAGAAAACCAAGAAGTGTGAGATACTGTAAAAAAATGAAAAGTTACTTACTGCATCCACCACCGAACCATCTTCAACGAATTCCCACTTCTCATTTTTAAGATATAATACTTCTTCATCTCCATCTTGGTACAATATCTGTATAATATAAAAGCAACAATATATATTAGAACAAATTTCACATGCAAAGCAAATAGAAGCTATTAAACTGCAGAACCTGGATATTACACTGACCTTGTGCTTCTTTCTGACAGAATCAAAAGAATCAACAAAGCCTTCATAAAACCTGAAATTAATAAAGCGCCATCACCAATCACAAGCAGAACACATTCATCAAGTTATAGATAAAATAACCTAAAGGAAGTCTAGGAGACAGTTGGAAGCAGGAAAAATGACATTTTTAAGACAGATTTACACATGCATGTTCTGATAATATTCTTTCACTGACTATAACAAAGGCACTACACCTCAACCTGACAACGCCCAGTTGAAAGCATTAATATTGCTGCAGTAGGAGAAGAAAGGCAGCAAAGAAGCTCCTCTTATTAACTACTTTAATACAACACAAAATGTAAGAAAAGCACTTACATGCGATCTTTTGGCCACCAAATTTTAACTTTTGAACCAACCAAATTCTCACCATACTCTATAGTCCCAGATGCCTAACATAAACAACAAATTAATTAGATAACAAAATTAAAGAAATTAAAACCTAGTGTGAAGGCATGCAAAATGCATGTTAATTGGCTCTACAAGTCCTAAGATTTGCTGTAAATGGGTCAAGAATATCATCCGTTTGAGACCATCTTACATGCCACGTGGGATGGCCTATATTTTGTACTTTGTGTAGCTGACACTCGAAGGATGATACACATCATAAACATGGGAAGTCACATTCTGCAATTTGGGGGATATAAAATTCGCAAAAAATTATATATTTATTAAAAACAATCGAAATAATGTGAGAAAAATGTACGAACTTCATGTCAACATTTTTATTTCTACTATATGTATATGGAAAAAGATGTAATAGATAACTGTAAAATCTGAAGTAATTTAATCTACTGTGGTATCAAAGGTGTGACACTATGAGTTAAAACACTAGAAAAAATAAAGAACTGCAAATGAAATCAATCATCAATCAAACAGAAAATGTGATGTGATGGCGATGCCCGACATTAGATAACATTCGAGTTGTATCAAAAGAATCTGCAAGTACTTACTTTGTCAGTGCTTGGAGTACCCTTTCTCTTGCTACTCATCCTTGGGGTTTCTTCCTGGTTGCCTTCATCTTTAGTTGATTTTCTAGGAGACCTCGGGGAAACAACCGTGTGCTTTAAAAAGCCGGAAAAGAAAACAGTTAGATGAACAAATAACACGGATCGGGAGAAGTAGCAGTAGAATTAAGACTACGTTTTACAGAAAATCTGATTTACCCTGGCATCATCTTTTGCAGAAGATTTCTGCACGTCTTTCTTTACTCCAGCTTTTACACGTCCACGTCCATGCCCACGCTTACGCTTGATGTCATATTCCTTCTTTGATGAGGATCCATCCTCCTTTCTATTATTGGAACCCACTGATTTATCTGTCTCATTTGGCAATTTTTCCTCTGAATGACTTGTGGGGCCACCATCTTTGCTTGCATCTTCCTCAGACAACACTTGATTCTCATTAGAAATCTCAGCAGGTTCTTTTCTTCCTAAGCGCCTCCTCTTCTTCGCTTCTGAGTCACTTGCCCCATCAAATGCCTTGTCAGAAGCAGCATCATCAGACACTCTCTTTTCTTTAATCAAGTTTTCTTTCTGTTTTTTCCGACCACCCTTCTTTGGGCGACTCTCGTCAAGAAGTTTGGCAGTTGGAGATGGAGACGCAACATTAAGAGCCTCTCTCTCAGATGCATTTGATGGAGGCAGGTCATTCTCCGTCTCTTTTACTTTATCCAAAGACTTTGCTGTCTCAAGAGATGCCCCACCAGGGGGAGCATGAAAATCCTTGTCCTCACTGTCTCGCTGATCCAGCACTTGCTTCGTTTCTTTTTCACCATCAACAATATCAGAAGTTTCCATTGAATTATTTGAACAGTTAGGTTCTCTTCCTCTTTCCTTAGAAGCTTGCTCAGGCTTAGGCTCTGAACTAATTGGTTTTCCAGCAGCCAAATCATCAGATTCGGTCTTGGATGTCAATCCATCATCAAGGGCTTCTTCTTCCTTAAAATCTGCACTGGTCAGCATTCCTCCATTACCAAGCTCGCCAACACCATTACTCACAATTGCCTTGTGTGAACTCGTCGCATTGGGATTTTGTTCTTTGGAACTTGTCTCTTCTGTAACATCTTTAGCCACCTGTTCGGACAAAGCCAAAGCATTTACAGATCTATATACCAATAATACTCAGTTCGCATATCTAAGTAATCATCTGAACTTTTTGGTCTAAATTATTACTGCCTCATCAGATATATAAATTTACAGCATTTCAGGGGAGCAAAAGACGAGTGAAATAATATGAGAACCATACAAGCAGAGTTTTGGAACATTGTCGTATTCCCCTTCAATATGAGGCTCGTACATTTTGTTCCAGCGACTTGTACAAGTCATATAATTTGTTCCATTGACACATTTTGTATTGAAGGTTCCTAAGCCAGATCCTTAACTTAGTCTGGATTCTCTAACCACTCCATCTCTTTTATTTGTTTACATCATTTTACTCAGATATCTGCAAATCAAAGTTGTTGCTCATCTTTGTTATTATTTAAAGAAAAGAAGATGAAGCAACAGGGTGAATGAAGAAGATCCTAAGAACATGGTAAACTTTATCCAATAGACACAAATCTCACTCACCACCAAGAAATTCAAGATTGAATATTGAATAGAAAACTCCATTAGTTTAAATCTGGTAACTGTTGTTCAGCCAATGGTTGTTGGGATCTTGGAGGCTGCGGACTAAATTATTGATGTCTCTTGGGTCTAAGACGAGTCCTTGGCTGCAGCGGTTCAGGTGGTAAGACATTTTTAGACAAAAAATTTGAGGGCTGGTGGTGGTGAGTGGTGACATATGGCATATGGTTGGTGGCAAAGCAGAATTCGACTGCTAATTGCTTTCAGTGTGTTGGATTCATTAGGAGAGAAATCAACTGTAATAAATGCAGTAGTAAACTAGAGAAGGGCTATCATCATCATTTGAAAAAAGAGTTGAACTGACAGCTTAACTAGGGTATTTTTTCCCCATTTTTTTACACGTACTATTTTACAAAATCACTGCATTACCCTTTTCAAGATAAGATGGCAGGGATAAAGCACAGGCACAGAAAAAGATTGAAGCAGCCTAGGTCCCTTGCAACCAGCATTCATCATAACAATTTCACCATGAATATCATTATTTTCCCTATGATTTTTCTTCAGAATGGAAAAAGAGAAGAATAACATAAGACAAAAGTAATGTGGAAGGTGAAGTTTAAAATTCATTTGTACATAATATGCATAAAACTTGGATTCCTGGAAAGTGATCATTATTGAGATGGAGAAATATGACGTGTAAATAACACAAACGGCTAAAGAAGGCTTACAACAAGGAAATCATGAGAAAAACAGTTTTATTTTTTATTCGCAAGTTTGGCAGATGGACATTATAGCTACCAACAAAAGGGGAAAGAAATTATATCAATTTGAAAAGAAATAAAATAATTCAGTAGCTTGCCTGAGTTGCCACAGCCAGATCTGGAGAGTCACTAGCAGAACTCCTCTCAGTAACCTTGTATCATCAACTTACTAAGTCAGGACAAAATACTAAAAGCTCGAATTCTAATGGTAAAGTGATTGTTACTGAGATGAAGTATGACAAATGTACAGATCACAAACACGAAAAAGAAGGCTAACAGCAAGGAAATCACGAAGGAAAAAATGTAATTCACAAATTTAGCAGACAGGTATTGTTGCTGCAACAAAAGGGAGCAGAAATTGTAGCAATTTGAAAAGGAATAAAATAATTCAGTAGCTTGCCTGAGTTGCCAGAGCATGATCGGGAGAGTCACTGGCAGAATTCCTCTCAGTAACCTTGTATTATCAACTTACTAAGTCAGGACAAAATACTAAAAGCTCGAATTCAAATGGTAAAGTTATTATTACTAAGATGAAGTATGACACGTACGGATCACAAACATGTAAAAGAAGGCACAACAAGGAAATCACGAAAAAAATGTAGTTCGCAAATTTGGCAGATGGGCATCATAATTACAACAAAAGGGAGCAGAAATTGTAGCAAATTGAAAAGGAATAAATTCATTCAGTAACGTGCCTGGGTTGCCAAAACCTGATCTGAAGGGTCAGTAGCAGACTTCTTCTCAATAACCTTGTATCATCAACTTACCAAGTCAGGACAAAATACTAAAAGTTCAAATGTAAATGGTAAAAGATGATAGCAAAATATATTATTCAAAAGCATCAAACTGAGATCTATTGCAAAACAACACTAGTTTTAGGATGTCAGAATCTATAGCAAATGCCATAAAAACCAAATTCAACTGCCACATAAATTTCATTCTTTTCAGCACAGAAGCAAATGCACCACAATTGTTGTAGCGTAAGGTGTAGAAAAATACGGCTTCTATTACTATTAAAAGAAATAAAGCAATGTGGAGAATTCAGTAAATAGAACTCAGAAAAGGAAGGTATAGAAAGAACAAGACCCGCATTCTTGCAAGACAAGAATAACAATGTGAAACTGGACTGAGAAATGTAAAAGAAACAGAAGATGTCATTGTAACAATAACTACAGGAGCTTAGCAATGTTGGTACCAGAAGCATAATGAGGCAAGTAATTCCTGCTTAGTCTAAAGATACAAAATATCTGAAAATTTCCACATAGGAGAAGGTAACCATCGATTATAAGTATATGGAAACATACCAACTGGTCGTCATGGGTACTGTCGCTGCTATGACCAACAGGACCATCAGCCTCTTTGCAGATAGAAGCGACAACCTCACTATAATCATCCAAAGAAATCCCCAAAGATTTTACAGTTCGTGTGAGGTAAGGTTTAAGCTTGGCCCCACACTTCTCAAATACTCTCTCCCCCAATTTTATTGCAACTGGCAGAAGCTCCTGGAAGCATAATGTTCATCAGAAATGTACAAAATAGAAAAGATAACAAGTATTAAAGTAAACGCCAGGAAAATTGACCTCGCTGTTACTTTTCACACTGGCCAAAAGGACGGTGAGCAGTTCTGGAGAGATATCTTCACTTTCTTCGAATACAAGAGTCATAATTGTCTCCATGGAAGAGAAGATATTTTCCGGATGATAATCTCTGAACGTTTAATAAAAGCAATATGTCAGCAGTTGAAAGAGAATAAAACCCTATCCCTTTGACACATATGATGAGTAACTGAGAGCCACAAAATAAAATTAACATATATTTTTTTCTAACAAGAAGTTTATCAACGACAAAAATGAGTAGCAGAAACAGAGAATAAGAACGCTTCCATAAAAATATGAAAACTTTAATGCACGTTTAAAACCAATATTTTAGTCCAACAAACAATTGTAAACTATCCAAGCTAGTTAAAAAGGAGAAGGCGGAATGCTCAAGTCAGTAAACCATATACAGCTCCAAGCCCCCACCTACTGAAACTGATGATTTAAAGTTTAAACGATATAAAGTTCCATTTATATCACCATATGATGCCCACTAAAACTGGTGAATGGTATGATTTCAATCATTTTCTCTGGATCTTATTGCGAAAATTAAAATCAAAAATTCAGGAGGGGGTTTGCAGATCAATCAGCTAGACCTAACAATTGTCATTGGAAAGTTAGGGATTAAATAAAAAGGTGAAGTTTTGAAAAAGCAGATTGGTTTATTGGCCTGTTGTTTTATTCATTAGCTAAAAGGTAATTACATTATTCATTGTCAATTTCATTTAATATGTAAAACCATTTTTCATAAAACAAAAGGAATTGTTTGGCAAGTTAAAAAAAGGAAAGAGTGTTTTCCTCTTCTAGGGTTTAGAACCCCCCTCTTACGCAGCCAACGCCATCCCTCCTGCACTGGCAATGGAATAGCCCAACTCTGCCACCGGCAACAAACCAAGTAGTTTTCCATCGATTAATTGTAAGAGATAACTGCACGTCCAGCAGTACAAAATCAGCCAATAAATTTTGACACACCACCTAGCATTTCCAACACTTGTCAAGGCATGTTGATGTCCAAAACATGTCAAACACTAACTCGCCGGCACCAGAAACGTGTCCTTGCTTCCTAATATCTACGGAATAAATTTCAAAATCTCCACCACTTGGCACGCTCACAAAGAGACTTAAAACTAATATTCACAAGGGCTCTGATTTCTTTTACTGCCATAGATTTTGCTTATTTCTTCTGAATGTGCTCTTCATTACCCTTAGCTAGAAAATAGGCCTTCTATGCATATTTTGGATACCAAACCTCCACTACAGTCATGAACGAAAAATAAAAAAAATCACCAAATTCTGTTTGTAAAAGATTTCATATCAAATGGATCTATTTTCTCTTCATCTGGGAATGTAGAAAATGAGAAATTGTACATTATAAGCTTTCTCGCATGTATGATCTTTTTTAAACATAATATAAAGATAGTCTAACAAAGAAAGTGATTACGTTATCTCTCATACTTACAAGATAAAAACAAAGATAGTATAATAAAGAAAGTGACTTGGAGCCAGATAACGCTCGCAAAAACGAAGAGGAAAAACAAAGACTAAAAATCACTATAAGCTTTGATAATAGAATAGCTAACATAGCAAAATAAGGACATTATATTGGCGACAAAAGCTGCATTAGAATTGTAACTACCAAGCACAGTTTCGTAAAAATTCCTACCTTATGGCTTTAAGGAAATGTTGGAACATCTCAATGATCATTTGATCACATTCTAGATCCAACATGATGACACAGGACCTCACTTTGGACACAGTTTCCAGTATCATGGCCCTCTTAGCATACGATCTGCTGGATTTGTCATATAAATGTTCAAAGGATGATACAATCAATTGAAAGATATCCTGTATTATAAACAAATGAAGTGTCATGCAGGCCCATCAAGAGGCGAAAAAGAGAATGCAAGTGGAAATCTCGGCACCTTCATTCTGTCATCATCATATGGAGCATCTGGTGCAGTAATTCTAGTTATTTCATTTATGCAAGAAGCTACTGCAACTTTCACATCCATATCTGAATGCTTCAAAAGCTCATCCGCAACCAATGCCTTCATTAATGGAGAGAGAGCAGCTTGCATGGATTTACCAGGTGACTGCTCCACTTTTGAGAGATTATCCTCAGTTTGCTTGAAGCAGAAAAAAGAGGAGAAAGGATTATTGCAATATGTCAACCAGCTAATGGACTAGCAGAGAATAATTCTGACCACATTATGTTCCAAGTGAAAATTTTATGGAAAGTATAAATAATTTGCAAAAATAAAAAACTTGCATGTATGTAAACTAGGAAGCAGACTCGTTCAGAAAATTGATGATAAAATGAATGTCACAAGTTTTACATATCCCAAAGTTTGCAGGTTCCAGAATTGTACAAACAAACTTGAGAGATAGGTCCTGAAAGGATAAAAACTAGAAGCAACAATCCAGTTTCAGTTTTATAGGCATGATATTATTGACACGTGCAGCAATTATGTTAACATGTCACCGAATGATTATGATTTAGTTCAAAGCACTGAGTGGGTTTCATATCAGTAGTTGATTCCTTAAAATCTACTTAGAAAAATATAAACTGTACCACAATAAAAAATGATAATGGGAGAGAAGATGCAATGCGTGATAATAGAAGAAGCAATTGGTCAGAATGAACTCCTGTCGAATTAAGTTTCCGTTGGAATTATTCAATGAGAACAAGAAATTAAGCATAACAACATTGTAACAGTAATAATAGGCCAAAAACTATATTTTTTAACAGAAATAAGAAACCAAGCACTGTTTGTGGATCCAGAAATCGACAAGATATATGTTGGGGCTCACATCAAGCAAAGACAGGAGTTCATCAACAGATTCTGGAGGCTGAAGAAGCCTCTTCCCAGCAGCCGCCAGTTCTTCTTCCATCTTTTTATCTGAATAGTTTTTGGGGAAGACTTTATCAGATCTCTTCACGGAAAAGGAGAGAACTTTTAATTGCAATTCAAAAATCTAGGCACCATGGAAACAATAGATATCAAAGATATAAAGTTATATGGAGAGAGACTTACGATTGTTTGTGCTATTCAGGAAGGAAAAACAAATCTTTGAAACCCTAGAATAGCAGCAAAACCCACAGACGAACCAACACGACCTTCCGGAGCAAAGCTACTGGCTCTCTTTCGTTTTTTAATTTTTTCTTATTTTCTTTTGGGCTTTACAAGGGAAGTCCCAACATTGTCTCTTGGTCCCAATATATAGCCACTGTTTGACCCCCTTCTTCCTTCCTTTTATTTATTTATTTATTTTTTTTTTTTTTTTGAAGGAAAAATAAATTTTGAAACAGTTATTTTTTAGAAAATATATAATTAAAGAAATAAAAATTTAGTTTATGCATAAAAATATTTTGTAGAAAAATGTGAGATTAAAGGTAAATTTTAAAAAAACGAGTTTTTTGAAAATGAAGCCCAAACATGGACACAGTAGTAATAGCAAGTTGCATAATAATATTCTAAAATGAGTAAAAATAGTATGTATCTCTATTTTCAATACACTGTTACTATTACATAGATCGATAATTAATTATACCAGGAATTAAGAGCATACTTTTTGTTTCTTTCATTAAATTCAGCTATAACTTGTCTTTGAAATAGATGTACATGATTAATCAATGAGTTTACTTGCTCAATTAATTTTACCTTTCATTTATTTTTCACCTAATACTAATATATTTTATATTTTTATACTAAGAAGATCAACAATACATACCAATTCCTCGACTTCTCCGTGTTAAGATATAAATTCTTTTTTTTATATATATATATATAAAAGTAATCAAAACTTTATTAATCAGAGAATAATACATGGAAAATGTACTATCAATTCAGACAAGACGAAAACGACATGAAATTAGACAGCCATTCTATATGATTAGAAGCCGCAGTATATTGGTATGAATATAGATGACCGTGGTTCGATTTTAGAACCTCATCTTGAATCACAAAATGGGTTGGTACAATAATAACTTTGTTCATTTACTAAAATCTTAAATTTTTCCACGATTATGTGAAAGTTTAATAAAATTCATGCTAGATTGGAAATTTTCCATGGATAACATGGAAAACAATAACTAGCAGAAAAAGGAAGTTTCACCTACAAGAAACACAAAAAGGAATGCTGAAAAATGTCGTTTGAGACCTAAAAATGTGTCAAATATAGCGCAATATCATTACTCTTATAGCTAATACTTGCATGCCAAGCCAACTATCAACAGTTACGGGCACAATTTTTCTACTGTCCCGTGAAGTAATCGTCGTATGAGCAATTAATAGCCCGTGTCCAAGTCATGCTATTATGCTTTATAAATTATTGCTAATTGAGTGCATGTGTACCTAATTTAATGTAATTGTATTAATTCTACGTGAAATTCGAACTTGAATGCAATGGCGTGAAAAGTGACATCTTCAAGATAATTTAGAATTGGTTCAGAGCAATTAAAGATTAATCGGATAGCAAAAAAGTGATAAAAAGTATTTACAGAGCAATTAGAATAGAAATCGTAAGTTTTAGGATTAACAATCAACTTTTAGAAAGTTTGGAGATAATTTTCACTTTTTCAAAACTTGCAGAAGACCAATTTTTGGATGATTAGGAAGTTTCAAGGGCCAATATGGAAGATTTTAGACGGCTTCAAAATTGAAGAGTAGGATAGAAAGGACAAAAATTATTTTCAGGGACCAAAATGTAACATTTCAGAAAGTTCAGGAGAACCACGGTCAATCGCGATGAACGGTGGTTCAGGCTGACTACTATTTGTCGCGGTTCACTGCGGTCCGATCCTATTTGCTATGTAATGTGTAACTTTTTTTTTTCTTTCACTTCTTTTGACCCATTTTGACTCATTTTTTAAGCGCAACTCATGAATTCTTTCACCTCTATGCATAGATCTCGTTCATGTCATCAAAAGGAGGTCATACCCAAAATAATAATAATAATAATAATAATAATAATAATTATAATAATAATAATAAT
>CAIGRB010015666.1:68689-97253 GCA_903798255.1 Fraxinus quadrangulata
ATAATAATAATAATAATAATAAATAAATAAACAATAATAGTAATAATTAGAGGGGGGAAATGGTGAGAATGAAGCGAAATGATTCAAGAAATTGGCTTTTGAAGATTTGCTTGGAATAAGGAGTTTTTTGGACTTTTCTTCGTTTTTTCCTTTAAAATTCGATTATGTACTTAATTCCTTTCTTTTACTTGTATTCTAAAATGATGTCTAACTAATATGATTGTTAGGACAAACGATATAACCTAATTATGAACTTTTAATTTCAATTCTTAAAATTCTTGAATTTAATTATTCCATGTGTTGATTTTACTTCTATTCTTTATTGTCTTTGAATTAATTAACAATTATTTCATTCAATTGTGAATTTGTAATAAATCAAGAGGCAAGTTATAAATTTAGATTATATAGTAAAATTCGACAATTGGATAAAATATAGAAATATACTTTTATTATTGTTGCGGTTATGAATTGAATTCCAAGGTGATTTTATATGGTTATTTGAGGCTTTTTTCTAATTCATGTAGAGATATAGTGAATTGATTCGACTAGATGCGATTATTTGAATTGGATAAATGTAAATTGATTAAATTAATAAATTCTACAATATACAACTTTAAGAATCGAACTCGAGAGGCGGGATTCAAGGGAATGACTACGATGAAATCGCAAGTCCTAAGAATTGTCACACATAAATTAAAAACCTAATTGCTACTTGCGCATATTTTTAGTTTTTTTATACTTATAATATTTAGGTTAATAAAAAATCTTAATTGTTTTATTCAAAAAAAGAAGTTAGAAATAGTTTAACCAATATTTACATATATAGTTCCCATGAAAACGATAATTCGGACTATTTGATTCAATTTATTACTTATTAACGATATTATACACTTGCAATAAAGATCAAACCACATGAAACCCATGAAGCAACCACAACGGGTGATGCAAAATCGAGAATTGCATTACATCACTCTTCGGATTCGAGAAACTAAATGTAACATCCTCCACTACCTAGAAGAATATGCACATGTCGAGGACCATAATTGTGAAAGGCCGCTGGTACTCTAAAAAGTTCAAAATAAAGGCAAGCACTACTTGTTGTGGAACCTTGCCCTCAAAAGAGGCATGGAATCATTCATTTCTAAATAAAAAATACTAGGTGAAATAATATCCTCGTCAAACAATATCCACAATATGAACATTGAGGCGAGGAAAGGGTGAAAAAGATGTAAAACAATTGGTAAAATTTGTTACATGACATATTAACTAAGTTGGAAAACAAAAAGTTCAATAGAAGTTTTTGTTGAATTGTATGCTCATGTAGTATATTTTATTATAGAATTTTTAGTCATGAACAGATATTTACATTACTGAATGTGGTTGTAACTTGCAGTATCATTATACATTTGATATTAACCATATCATTCAGATCTACTTTAAGTACAAAAATACAGGATAAAATAGGTCGAGATTGAAGTTGCTTGTGTTGGAGTGCCTCATGTGCATCAACAATCTGAAAAGATGCTCTATTAATAGTACAAAATTAAACTATATTAGTAAAAAATGAGAATTCAATTTTTTCTTTTATATATATATATACACACGTCTTCATTTTGAATCAATATTCGTTCAAAAGCACATAAATCATGAATAAGAGTCCAGTATTTTCATATATATATTTCTTAACTATAAATCGAACCTTAAATAGAATATTAAAAATAAATAAATAAATATCAAATTTGGTTGTATTAAATGTTCTAGATATTATTTGGAAAACTTTAGTATTATTTATTGAATTATCAAATTAAAAATACATAAATTTTGAAAACTATGTAAAGATTATATAGTTAATCATTAATCATTCATGGCATAACATTGCAAAAATAGGGCTGCTGCTAAATGAATGAATCTTATCAACGACCATGAACGATAAATCAAAGATTGAACTGTCGAATCGAAAAAATTGGGTGCTATCATATAATTTTGTATCGGCTAAGTTCATGAGTTGAAGATAAGCGAACTCGAACTGCTGACATCCGTCGCAAAGTAAACCACTGCCTCTTAGGTTCCCCGACTGATTTTATCATAAAGATTGACTATAGACAATGACTCCCCTCTGAACACATCTTACAACTTTCATCGTATTTTGCTCTCCAAATAGCAACTCTTCTCAAAATCGTACTCAAAAGGTGCTGAGTTTGAATTCCATTATAACTAAGGATTCTTGTAATTTCAGAGATTCCAGTTACCAGAGAACCAAGAGCAAGTGAGGTGAGTAATAGAGCATTCTTGACTCAGGCTAATGCAATCAAATGTACTTTGTTAACTACATTCAATGTACTCAATAATTATCTTTTCAAAATCAATACCTTCAACACTAGACTTTGTGAATTATGTGCACGTATTTATGGTCTCTCTATAATTAGGAAAGTTTAGATGATAAAAGAAATGAGCATTTTATAAGATATAAAATGGTTCAAAGATAACGTGTTGATAGAAGTATGGTTGAAAATGAATGATTTTAGATGAAATTTTTTAGAAGTACAAAAAGGAAAAAGGGGGAAAGTTGACGAAATAGGAATATTATGCATAAACTTAACGATTGAAGAACAAACTTTTTTTACTCTTTTTAGGAGATGATGAAGAGTTGTAATTAGGCCTTATATAGAATAATATATGAAAGCAATGGAGAAAGACTCATGGTGTTATATAGCATTTTTCAATCAAGTTTGAAATCTATTGATCTTCTAATGAACAAAAAGCTACTTGGTATTAATATGTTCTTAAATTAAGCTAAAGGCTTACAAATCCATAGAGAGATGGCAAAGGAGAAAGCTCATGAAATAGGACTGCTATGAGTAAATAAAATTGAAGGGTAAGACTTTTTACTCTTTTTAGGAGATGATGAAGAGCTGTAATTAGTTAGTGGAAATTGTTATTTGTACATTCCATGTATATATTAAGGTTGACATTATATGATGTGAAAAATGTTGTGCCATGAATTATTCTAAGTGTTGAAACTAAGGGTAAAAAAGTGTGACATCTCACATACATTGTAAAAAAATTGTTACACTTAATGTCATTGTAACGGAACTGTTAGTTTGTAAAACTCTCGTATCTTTATAAAGAAAAAATAGATGAAAGCAATGGAGAAAGAGACTCATAAATCCAATAAAGTCAATTAATGCTATTCATTATTCAATCAAGTTTGGAATTGACTGACCTTCTAGTGGATAAAATGCAATTCTAAAATATTAAGTTCTTACAATTAGGTAAAAAGACAAGTGGATTATTGAAGGACGTCAAATCTTTAATAACCTATGACGCTAAGAGCTTGTTTTTCTTCTATTATTGGGAGAAAAATGAAGTTTTAAATTGTATTTTTTGAAGAATGTGTGGTTGAAATTTAAAGTAACTTTATAAGTTTGTGTGTAGAATATTTTATTGGGTGAATGTGTGGTGGAGAATCTTACTGTAGCAAACAGAGTTTTAGATTAATGGTAGACAAACAGTGGTTAAATTAAATTTCAAATACTCAAATCTTGTGAATTTTAAATGTAGTAAGTAGTCTTTCCACTTAGAAGTCACTACTTCTCTGGCCGAGATAAACTAATTCAGGTAGACAACATTTACATGTTCATCCCAACAATTGGCCTTCTCTTCTTTTCTACGGCATAAACAAGCCCTTAAAAGAACGCGTTTTCAAGAAGCTACATTGGTTTTTCACAGCAATTCTTCATTCTCTCTTCGTCTGTGTTACTTCTACTCTACTATTTAGTTAAATGCACTCACAAAAATAGGAATCTTAGCCCAGCTAACTTGATCAATGAATCTCTTTCTTCTTTGCCAAATTGTGAGCAAATGTTGAAGGTATCGAAGAATCATAAATCAATTTATTAGAGATTTAGAGCCTATATAGCATGATACATATAGTTTCATAGCCTTTTAGGTTGCCAATGGAATAATAAATTTGCTTCAACTTTGCAAACCCAAAGATTCCGGACAACTCAGAAACCTATTATGAACCGGGGAGACAAGCTGCACGGAAAGATTCTAAAAAGAGGAGTGCTCTTTTATTGATGTAAATTAATATCCCAACTTGTACCTAATTAATTCACAGACATCACACTTAGAAAAAGAAATAGAAAACCAAACTTCTTAAATTAATAAAAACCAAAGTAGATAGTAGACAGACAAGCTTCTTAATTACATAAATATTGCACTCTAGATGAAAGAAGCAATTCAGCATCATAAACACAATATTGGTTGTTTCTGAACTTTTCAATTCCCTCAAAATGGTAAGCTCTTAGATGTGGAACTCGATGAAAGGGACTTGAAATGATGAGAAGCAACAACATCTTGTGGCAAATTAGCCCTCTTCATCATTCTCTTCATGTTATTGTGCAAACTTTGTTGAACTAGTTGCCCGACTGCTTTCCTCTCTTCGCTCAACATATCGTCCTCCCCTTCGAATAATTCCTCCGATTGATGAGTAGGTAAAGGACCGCACAATGGAGCTGACAATCCTGATCCCAACCCCCCCGAAACTTGCTTCCCTTTCTCCACTCTTAAACACTCCAATATCCTCGAAGCTCTTTTTTGTGCCAACGTGCTTCCTAGTAATGTTAATTCAAGAAGGGACGAGGCAATTCCAGCCTCGATCATTGCCTGTCTATCTCCATAAGATTTGTGAACTATCACCATAAGAATGTACGATACTTTCTCTTGGCACACTGGTGAATCCGTCCAATTCAATACATCAATTAGTATTGGAAAGGCATCAGGCACAATCCTAATTGCCTTCCTCCCCTCTGCAACTGATACTACGTTGCTAAGTATAGAGAGGATTCTTTCACTTGCATCCACATCTCCCAGCTTGCTCAAGAGAAGTGGTATCAGATCAGTCTCCAGCATCAAAAGCACGTTCGAGGGCAAGATGGAAAGATTGTAGAGTGCTCGCAGAGAGTCCTGTTTAGCTTGAGAACGAATTTCCTCTTTGAAATCTTTGAGAGTTTCCACCAAAAATGGGATTGCACCAGAAGAACCAATGATCGGTTTATTTGAATCGAGTGCACTCAATCCAAGAAAATTCGCTACAATTGCTTCAGCAACAGACTGCTTAGGTGATTCATCTGAAAATTTGACTAGCTTTAGCATCTTGTGGACAGCCCCTGCTTTAACGATAGCAGCTTTGTTTCTGAAGAAGAACAAATTTGACAAAATTTTGATCAACGTCTACATTACAGTCTGTCGTTAAAGTAAAAGATAATAATATCACTTTCATGGCAGAGATACAGATAGCGAAAGAGAAATCAATATAAAGAATGGGGCTATAAAAACAGTTGGAACTGCAAATTAATGCAGACCACAACACAACACAAAACAATACCAGAATATATGGAAAACGACATCACCAGACTTGCAGAGTTTTTCTCAATAAACAAAATTCGTCCAAAGAATAATGTAGGTAAAATGAGCAAAAGGAAAAGGAAAACAAGTGAAACGTATAAGCAAAGAAAGTAAAGGGTACCCACGCATCATTGGCAATTGCGAGGTTAAGCAACGCATAAAGGGCGGCGATCTGAGTCTGAGAAGTGGGATCCTCCGCGTCAAGCGCCGCCACAAGCGGCGGAATGACGCCCAGAAGAGCTAGAGTGATCCTTGCCTCAGGACCTTCTTTTGTAAACCTCCTAACATCCCTCGCCCCCTCCAACACATTTATCTTCAATTCTTCCTCTGAGTTGCTCTCTTGCTGAAGCTTCTTTGCTACTCGTTTTAGCTCCTCCAATGACTCCTCCTTTTTCCTTACTTCATCCTCATTCTCCCTGCACTCGGGTTGCTTCAAAAGCTCCGACAACTTGTTGGATCCGGGTTGCCTCCTCTTTTCGGGTTTATTGCTGGGCTTTTGCGGGATTCCGCCGCCGCAGCGAATGGCATTGATGATCTTCCGGCGGAATGAGGCACCGGAAAATGCCGACGAAAGCGTGAAATTCCGATCCAGCTCGACCGTTCCGACAACTTTGCCGCCTTCAACTTTGCCCATTATTGCCCAACCCAGACATTTATCTTTTGCCACTCACTCTGGCATTACAGAAACAGAAACCCGAACACAAAATCTGCCTGCCCTTTTACAGCAACAGTGAAAAAGGAAGAACTGTGCGTCTTTGTGTGTGTGTGAAGAGTAGTTGGTAGTAGTAGTAGCATCTAAAACGTCTCAATTTGTCTGCGTCCGATGGAATATATGGAAATTATATTAGTCCAAACCACAAAGTTGTAGCATCATATTTATTAATATAAATTGGGGTAGGGGACATAGGAGACTGAGCGAGTGAGTTAATGGGAACGGGTCAATATTTCTACAAGAGAGAGAGAGAGAGAGTGCGGTGAAATTTTCTGTATAAAAACAAAAGAGAAGACTTAAAATGTGTGCTGTCTGAGAAGTGGGGTTATATAATATAAAATAATACATGGAAAAAATGGCACAAATGGTCCCTAACCTTCTATTCCTAACATTGATTCTCACAACATATAGATTTTGTGTGCAAAAAGTCCGTTTCCATTCACGTACATCAATTTAATTAAAAAATATTAGAGCTTGTTTGAACCCCATTTTTAGTCAAAAATTCATTTTGAAATAGTGATTTGATGGAGAATATTTGGTTAAAAAATACTGACAAGTTTTAAGTTTACGTGTAATATTATTTTATTGAAAAATGCGTGGTTGAAAATAAGAGAGAAAAAAATAGAAAACAAACACACCCTTATAATATTTACCCTTTATACACTTAAAGGACCATCTATGCAAAATTTCTCAATCTCATATAAGCCCTTGTTTGAGACTCGTTGTTTTGCCAAAATGCATTTTAAAATGTGATTAAAAAGTAAGAATTTTTTTTTTATTTCTTATAAAATTATTTTATAAGGGAATACGTGAATGAAAATAAATTTTGAAAAAATAATTTTTAAAAAGTGGAGGTTAAACATAGGTATGGTCAAAACTTTTTGTATTAAAAAGATAAAGAGAAAAAGAACCCATGTACAAAGATAAAGAAAGAAAAGGAAATACAAATGATTGATTTTCAACCATTTCTGATTGTGATGGTTGAAATTGAGTTGATGTCATTTTTTTTTTCAGTTTTATTGCTTGGCGTGGTTTTAAGCAATATTCTTTAGTAACAATTCGCTCGCTTTTTTCATTATATCAACAATGACTCATTTAAAACACAATGTCAACATGATTATCACAAAACTAAAGTTGTAAAACATCATTCGTCCATACATCGTACGTGTGGACTATGAAATTTTTTTTGTGCATTTTATTGGAATATTTATTTTATTTACTTTTTAACATTGTCCGGCTTTTTAAAAAAAAAAAATTCACTCTTATCCTCTCGGAGGAGGCTTGTACCTAGGTAAATAATAGAGTGAGAATTCACTCTTATCACTTGAATTAGGTTTTGCTCTTGGCAATATCTGATTTGTAGTGATTTTATTTTTAATATTTTATGCCAATTAAGATTAAATTTTGACTCTACATTGTAATTTTGAATGCTCTCATGTCATCTGTCCCAAGTTGAAGTTCATTTTTGATTCCCCATTTTTAGGAAAAGCACTTCTACATAATTGTATATTTGAGAAAAATATTAAAGTGAAAATTATAAATAGAAAAACAACATCAACAGAAGGAGATAGAACAAAGAGAGAAAACCAGAACACCATATTTTAAGATAATCACATTATTTGGTCACGAACGATTTGATTTTATTGACAATGATGAATCATTCGTGACAAATTTTAGTAACTCACAAATAAATGATGCATTTCAAATAAATATGGGATTTCAGAAATTTTTGTACAATTAATCATGCAAGTGTATAAACAGATAAATGGTATAAGTGTCTTTTTATTAAATTAGATAGACTATTAACACAAGAATGGATGAAAATTAGTGTGGATAAAATGATCAAACCAAAACCAAATTAAATTGAGCGGTTCGATTCGTTTTGATTCGATTCTACAAAAAAAAATTAATAATTTTGATTCATAGAATCGAGAATCATTTGATCCCGTTTCTAGTTCTAGTTCCAGAACAAGAACTAGAACCAAAAATCGAACTTCATTTTTTTTAATATATATTTCTTCTAGAAATAAGTGAATCACATAACAAAATGCAACTTTAAAAGCTACAAGTGAAATGGACAAAAAGCTCATTTACTATTACATTTTACCTTATTACCTATCAGATAAAATGACCAAGCCCTAGATCTAAATTCTAATTGATTTATCTCATTTTCAATTTTAGACACTCACTTGTACTCCTACACTACAACTACCATTGCATTTGCTGAATGTTTGATGTTTATATATTTTTTTAATTAGGTATATATTACTAACTTATGGATATTGTAATAGATTTTAATTTGCACTTATCATTTTAAAATTTAAGTAATGGAATTATGATTAAACCAAATCAAACCAGAATCTAACGGTTCAATTCCATATCTTAAAGAAAATTAAAATCATTAATTTAATTATCAAAAAAATTATTGGTTCTTGGTTCAATTTGGTTATGGTTCCAAAGAACCAAATAGAACCATTTCCATCCCTAAAGGCCAGAATCAAATGGATCATTTCAATCCCTAAAGGAAACCATGCAAAATGACATTTTGCACATAAGACCAATAGGTTGAGGGTGTAAGCGCCAAGAATGCAACATTAGGGACCATTTGCGCTTAAGTGCCATACGTTAGATATCATTTGTACCAATTTTTCATAATACAACGAAAAATTTTCACAGGCTTGTCTACTTTGTTACCGTTTTTAACTTTCAACAAAAGTACAAGTTGGTCCTAACACTTTATTATCGATACAAAAATTAATTCAAATGAAGTTAAAAAATTTAAAGTGAAGACATGTTTTAGCAGAAGCTGGAAATATTTTAACGAAAATTTAGATAGTTTCGTTCAATTCTAGTTTCAATAGTCGATGTAATACGTGTATTCATGATAATGACAACTATTTAGCCCTCATTCGTACCATTTTTTCCCCACTTCTTTTTTTTTTTCAAAAAAAAGAAAAATCAATTTTCACATTCTTTCATATCATGAAGAAATCACTTTTCTCAAAATTACTTCTCGAGGAATCAACTTCAAACAAGCGCTTAATGAAAATTTGGATGATTTCAATTAAATTCTAGTTTCAACATTTGATGTGAAACACATTTTCACGATAGCCACAACTATTTAGCCCTTGTTTGAATCATTTTTCCCCAAACTTATATTTCTGAAAGGAAAAATAAATTTTCACATTTCTCTATAATTTTTCTTTATTTTTTAACTACGTAATCTAAAAAAAAATAACTTTTAAAGACAATGCAACTACAACAAAAGGTTTCTTCATTCGAAGTGAGGCATGTTTTTTCTGACTTCTTGTTTACTACTGACCATTTAAGAAAAATCAGATAGTATCGTTATTGAATAATTGATTGAACGGTCTACTAAAAGGTTAGCATCTAACTTTAAACTTTTTTTAAAATTTTTTTAGAGACGGTCTAATTAAATTAACATCAAAACATATTATTGGAGAACAATGAGAGAGAAATAGGAAAAGGGAAAAGCGATGAAGAAAAGCTATTAAAGTTTGTTACGGGTGTAGATGAAAATAAAAGGAAAGTAGGTGAGTGAAAATGAAATAATTGAGGAGAAGAGTAAAGGAAGGCCAAACGCTGCCCTACACAAAAACATATGTATGTATGTAGTACATGGATTTATGGTTGGTGGTGCGGTGCACTGTGAGTCTGTGACTGTGCACTATTTATTTATTTATTGCATTTATTTTATTTTTATTTTTTGCATTGGCAACTGCGCTGCGCACGTCGCACTCACATTCCCATGCAACTCAATCAATGTGACTTCCTCTCATCTAACCGATCATTTGCTGCACTCCAATAAATGTCCATACTTTTCTTCCTTTACCTTTTCCTATTTTCTACTGTAACACTAACTAATTTACACTTTTAAAGTTTGGTAATTACTCATTAATCCAAATCCACGTGGACCCACCAATAATTGGGTTTTCAATAGTAGTTAAAAATATAAAAAAAAAAATTGGATTAAACTATTTGTACAAACAAAGTGTACGTCTTGATTGACGCCTTCGTATGTTTAAAAAATTTGACAGTTCATTAAAAAATATACTGTTAAGATCAATATATCTAAATCTGCTTGGGTTGGGCTGTAATCCGACTCAATCCCCACCCACTGATTTTTTTTAGTTAGAAAAAAAAATTATGTAATTTTTTTTTTTTACGTATTAGTTCGACTTGTAATTCGATTCTGAATTCGTCTCTATGCTAACTCACGTAAGTGTATACTAATGTGTCAACTTTTGTGTACACATAACATGATTTTTTTTTATTGTCCCGCTTCTGAGGTGATGTCTTTTCTTGGGTGGCATCCTTGTTCATTTTCTTTGGATAGTGGAACAATTTGATTTGATTTGATTTGAGAATAAGCTAAAAGCCATTCAACATTTAACCCTTTCTTGAAATTTTCATTTTTTATTACTCAACGCAGTAAGAGGAGGATCTATACTCCTATATTCATTAATTGGTAGGTGGCGTAGCCTGGCCCTACGAATAGATTTAGAGGGTCCAACGGATCATATCCATGTTTTGTTTGTTGGGCTGCATGTCCGTATAGTATATTTTTGCTGATATAAAAATAATATTTTTATATTCTATAAAATTATTTTTATTTCATTTATTGTATTTATTTAATTATTGAGCATGTGAATTAAAGTGTCCAATTAGGTCACTGTGGTAACTCTATAAAATAATTGAACTTAATTACGACAATTATAATAATTTTGGACTTAATTGTAATTACAGTATAATTTTGTATTTACTTGTAATTACTATAAATATTGTAAACTTAATTATAATTGTAATTGAAGTTTTAGGACTACACATGTAATTAAATGTAAACTAATTGAATTTGGACTTTAATTAAAATTCCGACTTGGATATTAATTAAAACCCCTATTCGATATTGGACTTTTATTCTACATGGATTGAAACATTTTTTATGTCTATAAATAGAGATTAAATAGACATAAAAATCCTCAAAATAATCATAATATATAATTCTATAGTGTTCAAATTTGGAAAGAGAAAAAGTGAGAAAAATCATATTTTTCTTATTATTCAATCCAAGAATTAGTTTATTGATTTAATTAAAAAAATGTGTCCACCTATCGTTGTAGTCTTGATTTTGGAGAATACCATAGAAAACTTGGAAGTTTGTTTCATCAATTTCTTACAATTAAAAGACTGAAAACTCATGATCCAAAAAGCTAAAAGTTCGTAATTTAAATCCAGTTCTAAAATTGATCATCGCATTTAGGTAAAAATTCGAATCCACATTCTTGATATAACATATACTTGAGCATCTAGACAATCTTGTTTATTCAATTAATTTTTTTTTTTAATTTTTAAATAATTCCGCTTTCACATTCCACCATTGTTTTGGTAAGAAAAGTCTTAATTTCAACCAGCTTTACTTCAATTTATGATTATGATGCATATATTTACAGTCATTGACTGTTCAGTATGCTCAAAGGCAGGCAGGTGTAGGTCATTTATCCCTGCTACATAAACCTAAAAACGAGCCACGAGTAATTACTGGACAGCTCAAAGTTTGAGGCAGGCAGTTAAATGACTCAATTTTCTGAAAATTACGACTCCATAACTTAAAAATCATCAACATGAAGAGATGTTAGAATATGATGCAGGATCACCTAAATACAAAGGAGCACATTTGTTTAGAAACACCACCAGTTGAATTCGTCGTCTATTTTCTTATTCACACCTCAAAAGAACGAATTACTAGTCATTGGCAACCATGGCATAATTTTCAATTTTCTCGATGCACAATCTATTTTGGGGACGGAGGTCTTTACCACTCGGGACGACATCAATGATAAGCGAGTCTTCTTCCTTAAAGTCCCCTCTTAATATTCCCATTGCAATCTCATTCTCAACCATCTGTTGAATCACCCGCTTCACAGGTCTTGCTCCAAAGTTAGGGTCAAAGCCCAACGTTCCAAGAAGATTGACAGCTTCCTCTGAGTAATGGAAATCAATTTTCCTTTGTTTAAGTCTGTCCTTCACACGATTAAGCTGCAGTCACAGTATATTAATAATGTTAGTGAACCACATGGAGATATTTTATTCTTGATGATTATAATAACAATTAGCATAATTAAAATAAAATAGACAAGAATCCAGAAATGAGCAGTGCATGCTATGATACTAATGGCCTAAACCTCAAGGATACATCTGATTGAAGTCTAAGAAAAAATAAGGTATTCATGGGAAAATAGAATCAAGCAACACTTGACAAAACAACTGCAAAATATGAACAAGAACATCTTCAACAAAGAAAATAAAATCAAATAACATGGAAACTGGCAAAAAAAGTATCTAGAAAACAAAAAAAGTCCACAATAACAGCCAAGTACTGCTTATCATGACATGTTCACTTTTTTTATTATCAGGTGCGTAAAGAATTATACGTCCACGCATGTACATATAACAAGAGTTTTTTCTACTTCATATTGTCCGCAGGCAATGCCATGTTGAGGCAATCAGAAAACTTGTCGGCACCAAAAGACAATTATTTGAAAATAACTTTAAAGAAGATAATTGTAGAGTTCAAAAGGAATTTAACAGTCTTGATGACAAGGCTTTGTTACCTGGATTTCAACAATTTTGCGGATTTGTGTGGAGTCCAGAGGTTGGAAAACAATGTACTCATCGATCCGATTCATGAACTCTGGCCTAAAAGTTTGTCTCGCTAACTCGACCACTTGAGTTTTCATCACATCATAAACTGCATCCTTGCTATCCTGGGAGCTTCTAAGGGTTTCAAGGATATAATGAGATCCAATGTTTGATGTCATAATCACAACAGTGTTGGTGAAACTAACTTTTCGCCCTTGTGAATCTGTTATTCTTCCATCATCTAACAACTGTAAAAGGATGTTGAAAACGTCGTGATGTGCCTTCTCGATTTCATCAAACAACACAACACAATAAGGCCTTCGGCGGACTACTTCTGTCAGCTGCCCACCTTCTTCATAACCAACATAACCTGGCGGTGCACCAACCAACCGGGAAACTGCATGTTTTTCCATGTATTCACTCATATCAATCCGCACAAGAGCATTTTCAGTGTTGAACAGGTATCCAGCAAGGGCTTTTGCAAGCTCAGTCTTACCAACCCCAGTGGGTCCCATGAACATAAAACTTGCAATAGGCCGGTTTGGATCAGACAGGCCAGCTCTAGAACGTCTTATTGCATCAGCGACAGATTTGACTGCCATGTCCTGACCAATAACCCTTTTGTGAAGGACCTCTTCTAAGGAGACAAGCTTCTCCCTCTCAGTTTGCTGGAGATTTGATAATGGTATGCCAGTCCACTTACTTACAATTTCAGTAATATCAAGATCCGTAACTTCCTCCCTTAGTAATGACTTCCCAGACTTTTGATAATCAGTAAGGCTCTTTTCAGCTTCCTCAAGCTGACGCTGAAGGGACATTAGGGTTCCATATTTGAGTTCAGCAGCACGATTAAGGTCATACTCTCGTTCAGCAGCTTCCATCTCTAGGTTGACTCTGTCAATCTACATAACCAATTTCAGAAAGTCAGTCTGATAGTACAAAAAAAAAAAAAAAAATCATTATGGTGAAATATCCTCACAAGATTCTGAACAGAGAATATTACCTCTTCTTTAATTGATCGTATTCTATTCATAAGAACTTTCTCACTTTCCCACTGTTCATTTAGCTCTTTTTGTTTTTGTTTGAGAGATACCAAATCATGTTCCAGCTTGATCAACCGCTCTTTAGAAGCTTTGTCCGTGTCATTTTTCAGGGATAGCTTTTCCATCTCTAGCTTCAGAACAGCTCTATCTATCTCATCCAACTCAGTAGGTTTGGAAGTAATCTCCATTTTTAATTTTGCAGCAGCTTCATCAATGAGGTCAATGGCTGCAAGAACAAAAATCTTGTTATTATATGAAACATCAACGGACATTTGGAACATGACACTGACATTTAGATCTCCAATGATACTCTTCATTAATCACCGCCCCATCCCCAAACCCCCTGCAACTTTAAAGAATAAAGGCTTTTCAATAAGTAAATAAATGAATACGAAAACGACAATTTCTAGAAAAAACATTTCAAAACAGAAGATAATTTCAAAATCTGGAAAATAAAGCTATGTTCTACCTTTGTCAGGTAGGAAACGCTCAGTAATGTATCGATCTGAAAGAATTGCTGCTGAAACAAGAGCACTATCTGATATCTTGACCCCATGATGCAGCTCATATCGTTCGCGCAATCCGCGCAGGATCGAAATTGTGTCTTCCACAGATGGCTGGGCACAAAATACTTGTTGAAACCTACGCTCTAGCGCAGGGTCCTTCTCAATGTACTTTCTGTATTCATTTAGTGTAGTTGCCCCAATGCACCTGAGTTCCCCCCGGCCAAGCATAGGTTTCAACAAATTTCCAGCATCCATAGCTCCACCAGTAGCCCCTAAACAGAAATTATAGTTTACCATCATTGACAGAAATAAAACAACTAATCAGGATATGAAACTTATACACAGGAAAGATTCTCTAAAGTAGAAAAGTTAATTCAACCTGCACCCACTACAGTGTGAATCTCGTCTATAAACAGAATAATCTGTCCATTTGAAGCACTAACTTCCTTCAATACAGCTTTTAACCTTTCCTCAAAATCTCCACGATACTTGGCACCAGCAAGCAAAGAACCCATGTCCAGAGAGATCAACTGGATATACAAACACAATAACCCAACATTAAATTAGAACCATGCAGAATGAGAAGATAAATGAGTAAATCTCAAATGACCAGATACAAACAATTAATACTTGAGCTCAACTAATAATGAAAATACCCATTTGATTACCTAAAAACAGGTTAAAAACATTAAAAAAATAAAAAAAAATAAAAAATCAAGAGATCTGAAATAAAGTGTGTTTAGCTAGTAGGACTACTTATCACCAACTAAATTCCAATAACTCTTATAAATGAACCTCGGTAAAATTATTACTAGATCACAGTTTCAGTTACGAACTTCACCTCCTTTGTAGAGCTAATTGGTGATACCTTGAAGATTATACAGAAATTTCAACACCTACTACTGATTAAGATTTAAAACGAGCTCAAATGCTCCCAGCACTAAAATATTTCGAACAAAACTTGTTCCTGTTGAACTTACAATATGCATGTACATTGACTTCAAACAACAAACGCATAATCACAACAAATAATTTTTGAGACTGCCAAACTCGTGTTATGCAGAGTCACAAGAAACAATTGCCAGACAGACATTTAGGTAAAAATCTCAGCAAAAAATATTTCGTAGCAGACAAACTGCCATACACTGCCTTATCAAGAACATAGTGATCATTAAAGCCTACAACAGATTATTAAATTGGAGAAGTTACATTAATAACCTAAGATAAACTAGCATCATCTTGGATAAATTGCTATGATAAATCTTCGAGAGACAAGACTATCCATATGCAATAAACAATAAGTGATGGGGAAAATAACCTTCCGATTCAATAGAGGTTCTGGAACATCTCCACGGACAATTCGCTGAGCTAAACTGAAAAATACAGGCAATTTCAGTTTAAGATCCCAAGCAATTGAACAGAAAGAGAATTGATGTTATATTGCAGAATTGAAAATGCAAAATGAAAATAAAAGAATTGGCAGAATATTCGAGGGATCTGCCCACTCTCTCACTTTACTCTAGTCTCTCCATAAATGCTTGAAATGTAACTGTACCCCCTTTTATTCTTTGACATCCACCTGGTAATACCCATGGTACCCTCCCCATAACTAACGGTAACAATTAGTTCTCTACATAACCTGCTAAGGGCCAATCACAGTACAAGGCGAAAAACATGTACAGAAGCTAGAGAACCAAGATTGGATTTTATTAACAAATGCAGCTACGTCGATTTCTTTTATTGCTTGTCACAAATACAATTCATACAGTCAGTACAACACTGATCCAGTAACGGTTGAGCCAATT
The DNA here is from genome assembly GCA_903798255.1 of Fraxinus quadrangulata. Lineage (NCBI taxonomy): Eukaryota > Viridiplantae > Streptophyta > Magnoliopsida > Lamiales > Oleaceae > Fraxinus > Fraxinus quadrangulata. The sequence goes on from CAIGRB010015666.1 coordinate 84,825, forward strand.
AGTTTTGAAATCCTTTTTTTTAGCAATTTCCACCCTAGTTCATATATCTGCTACCAAGAGACCTTATTCCAGCTAAAGTTTCTGCTACGTTAGTCCTGCAAACATTTTTCTTATCTTAGTTTCTATTTCACAAGGAAATGTAAGAAGGTAAAAAGAGACCGAAATATAATCTGAAAAAGACAATCTTAGACAGTTTTTCTCATTTTCGCTTTACCATTATCATTGACCGTCGATGAATTTCAAACTTTATCCTAATTTCAGCCTGCACACTCATCCTGCATTCTTATAATGCAACAGAAGAGATTCAAGTAGATCAATTTCTTTCTCTCTCTCTCTCTCTCTCTCTCTCTCTCTCTCTCTTTTTTTTTTGTAAATTATCCTATTTACAACTGGAAACATAAAGGTGAGTCTGTAGAATGCCATGTAAATCCAAACTCTTGACGTATTCAGTATCTTCTATCAAAATTAAATTACTCAAGATCTCTTACATTCCTAAAAGAAACACAAAATATTATAGAGAAAAGCTGGGAAACAAGTGAAATTATACACTGATTTCTCAGGATACAATTCGAAACACCCTTACATACATGAAAGGCAACTAGCACATCATTAGACTCCGCAAATGCAAATTATTTAAGATCATACCCTTCAGCAATTGCAGTTTTCCCTACTCCTGGCTCACCAATGATAACAGGGTTGTTCTTTGTCCTACGACATAATATTTGGATGCATCGCCGTATTTCATCATCACGTCCAATAACCGGGTCGAGTTTACCACGTCTCGCAAGTTCAGTTAAGTCATTCCCATATTTTTCAAGTGCCTCATATTTACCTTCTGGGTCTATACAACAAACACGCGAGAAAAGTACAAATAAACAATAAACAAAAAAACAATTGGTTGGGGTTCAGGGTAAGGAGTGTGAAAGACGGCCTCAACTATAGTTAACAACTCCAGCATGAATAAAGAGAGGAAGACAACCTTAATACACGTCATCACATAAAATGTTTAATCAGTTTGTGGATCCAAAATAATGTGAAATATCTTACCTGAAATGGTATCTGTTACAGACATTCCATTTCTCTGAACATGATCGAAACATTACGTCCTTGGTATACGACTATTGGTAATGAGAAGAGAATGAAGTGCTTGCTGCAGTAACCTAGGATTTTTGACCAACAATTCTCGACTTTTTTGTCAATTTTATAATCTTAAGCCCCTGTTTGAGTTACATTAAAATTTTCATTCTCATTTTTCTACTCATTTTTAACCACATATTATTCAATAAAATAATATTTTCCATCACATCAATAACTTTTCCTTCTTTTTCAACCACACATTCTCTATGAATCTACTATTCCAAAATAATGTGGCTCAAACACACCCTAAAATAGAAATATCTAAAAACTGAAAGACTAGAATAAGTTTATTCTTTATCTAGTTCTTAGTTTGAATATCTTATCTAGCCGATGCTCCTTTTGATGAACAATTACCAAGCTATAGATTGCTTCATCTTAATAGAAAAGAGAAAAAAAGTGCGTAGTTTCAAACTGTGTTAAAATCTGTCAAGTTTAATTAATACCTCTAATGTGGGCATCTCTGAACCTATCATGATAAAAAGAAAAATTAGCAGGTAACAAAATTTGGCTTAAGTTTTTATCTCATTAGATCCATTATAATCAAAGTTCTCCGTAGATATTCACTTTCTATTTTGGTTACCAGTAACTTTTCAAAGCTCTCTGTCATATCTTAACAGGTTTTATACTGCAGAGGTTGTCATTGGCTTGGAATATCTTCATTGTTTAGGTATCTTATATAGATGATAACTTTGTAGATAAATTTTCGCTTGCCGCATTAAGACTGTTTGCACGAGCATAATTTCATACTTTTTTACTTTGAACAATTTTGGAAGTGAACACTATTTGTTAAGTTCAAGTTCTCGTATGAATTCTTGCTTCTGGTTATCTTAGGAAAAAACTAAAGAAATAAATGAAGTCATTAAAAAGAAAAAAAAAAGTCCTATTAACAAAGAATCACTGTATCATATCATCATTGTTAGTGTTTCAAAGCTAGCATGTCAATAGAATTTCTCTATTCAAAATACTGTTTCACTCAAAGTTATTTGGACAGAAGCACTTTAGAAGCTGTTACTTATTTAAGTTACTACCATGTAAAATAAACTATTGTTTATTAGCAGGGAGTTTCATTCTCTCACATTCAAACCTTAACATTCCTTTGTCGGTTCTCTGTTCTTGCATCACAGGAATAATTTATCGGGATCTGAAACCAGAAAATATTCTACTGCAGAAGGATGGGCACGTTGTATTAACTGACTTCGATCTCTCACTTAAGACAGCTTGTGAACCCCAAGTATGCCACAATCTTCTCTCTAGCATATTTTTGCTATACTATATTTAGATAATTCTGTTTGTTTATACTTCTTTACTTTTGGGATCGACATCTTTGGGGTTCTATTTTCATGCTTTTTCTGAAATCACTTATGACCATGTAAACAATGACAAGTTTACAGCATTAAGTTCTTAAAAATTTGATACACTCAAATGGATTCCTGAAAGGCAAAGTAGATGTTTGTATTTTAAATTTAGAACAACCCTCGCTAGTACTGAACTATTTTTAATTCCAAAGGAGGGAATAATTTGCCAAGGTTCTCATTCTGTAAAGCAAAATTTCTCTTACTAATTGTAAAAAATATTTTTAATGTTATACAGACCTTCTTGCTCTCTTAACACACAAAATGAAAATAATTTTGGTGTGGTAAACTCTGTGTAATTATGCTTATTAGATTCCAGGATCGATCAATTCTCAATTACTTTTTTTTTCCCTACTAAAATTAACCACATTTTCCTAGGTTTTAAGGCATCCACCGCCAAAGAGAAGAAGATCAAGGAGTCAACCACCTCCTGTTTTCATTGCAGAACCAAATACTCAGTCAAATTCATTTGTTGGAACTGAAGAATACATTGCACCGGTATGGTGTGTTTTAGTTTCTATAGTGATATTGTTGCTCCTCCTAATTACTTATCAACAAACAAACAACTGTTAAGACTTTTCAATGGTAGCATCGGGGGCATTGTCTTCTTAAATTAAAATTGAAGATCGGTCAATAAGAACAAGTCCTATGATTCATAAGAGAAGTTTTGGGGGCAAAAATATAAATGAATCGGTCTTATAATCATGCTTGTATAGATGATTTTTATACACTATCCTTAACTTTGATGTACCTTTATGGGTTAAATAAGATCACAGCGGAGATCAAATCCTGACACCGCCTAGTGTGCTCATAGTTTTAACTTGGAAACCAAACAGTATTTAGTTGAATCAGAGAAAAGAGATATTCCTAATAAACTTGATGTTAGCTACATGAATCTATTTTTGCCAGATTTATGAGTTAGTTCAGTGCAGTATGGTTTTCATTTTCTTATTTTTATCTCCTTTTGTGCTTTGAGGGATATTCTGAAAAATGAGTGATGTGCCTTAAGAACAACTGCTGTTTTTTCCCAGAGTTTCTCTGTTTATTTAATTGAAAAAAAAGTTATTATCTATACCATTAGTCCGTTACCTGCTGGTGGATTCATTTCAGGAAATCATAACTGGCGAGGGACACAGTAGTGCTATTGATTGGTGGGCTCTTGGTAAGTATATATGGAAATAGATTTCTAGATTTAGTTAACGACTGTATACTTGAATACTCCTCCTTCATCAAATATATATTACACACTTTATTATATAGCAACTGCATACTTGAAAATTATATTTAAAATAGTGCTCGAAGAGGTTTTTTATTCTTTCTTCCACAGAAAAAATATGTAGAGTTCACAAGATTAGCTATTCTGCATGGCTGCATGTTTCGTTTATACTTAATAATCACGGATGTAATACGATTTGACTATAGTTTCTTACTTTTCTGGTCTCACGATCACTTGTATTTGGAATTCAGGCATTTTGTTGTATGAAATGCTTTACGGCCGTACACCATTCAGGGGAAAGAATAGGCAGAAGACATTTTCCAACATCTTGCACAAAGACCTCACCTTCCCAAGTAGCATTCCGGTAAAAACATGCACTCTGACGAGTATATAGTTGGTAAAATAGTGTTGAATTGCTCCCCTTCATTTGGTTTCCTGAACTTTTTCATTTACACACAGTGGTTTCTAAGAATACTGAATTAAATCAAGTACTTATGGTTGCCGTCAATCCACTTATTGGCATTGAAGGAAACTGTCAATTTTAATGAGTTAATAACCTCAAAGTAGTTTAGAAATTTAGCTTATTGGTGTCAAATCCGCCTTCATGTCAGGAAATTTAATGTGGGTAAAATCTCACATCGGTCAAGTATAAAAATACTAACCAACATATAACTTAACAAGGATAACCTTTTAAGTTGAAAGGTATCAGAGCTCGTAAAGCTAATACAAGCAATCTGGTCCGTTTTAAGCTTAAACGAGCATTCGGATTCCATGATTGGTGTGTTCAAATGAGCCACCATTTTGCCAGAACATGTTTGTTGACCTTTTAAAATGAAACTCCATTTCTTAATAGTTGGAATGGTATTTTCCAAATCATATAGGATTGAGTACCCTAATGCCAGACCATAAGAGTACAAACATAAAGTTTTTGAAATCATGTGGTAGAAAGCTATCATTTCCACTAAATAATCTCTATGCTGAAGATTATTTTAATAATCGAGAAAAATGAAATGAAGCAAATACTTAATTATGATTCTAAATAAATTTTATTGAAGAACTTAATCTGTACTTTCTGTCTTTTCCTCTTTGTTTTTTTCCCTGCTTGGTAAATTGAGATTGAGAAAGAGGAGTTGGAGTATTAGTTATTTGCATAGGGTGCCTCAATTTTGCGAATGATAGTGATGGAGAGTAACGAAATCAAACTGGTTGGTGAGATATACCTGCCAAGAAAATTTCAAGTTTGTATGAGCTTAACATTATGGGAAGAATGAAACAGTTTATTTCAGATTCTTCAACCAAGTAATCATAAACTCTGTCAGTGGTAAAAGGAAAAAAACATTTTGACGTAAAAAATCATTCTAACATTATTGTCGATAGTGAGCGATATTAGTATAAACCCGATTACGGGTGCCAAAATTGTATGAACTAGCATAATGTCATTTGTGTTGTCGCCAAAGATTTTGATATAATGATATTACAGGTAACGCTTGCGGCAAGGCAGTTGATTAATGCACTGCTAAATCGAGATCCTGCTAGTCGTTTAGGATCTAATGGAGGTGCAAATGAGATCAAGCAACACCCTTTCTTTAGTGGAATTAAATGGCCTCTCATTCGTTGCATGGTATTAACTTTCAACTTCTTATTCAACAAAAATCTGACCTTAAATATTTAAAAGAAAAGTCCAGGTCTATCACTTTTACTGAAACTTATTACAGAACAGAAGTTGTATATCATGAACATTGTCTATCATGCAGACCCCACCACCACTAGATGTGCCTCTTCAGTTGATCGGAATGGAAGCAGGTGCAAAAGATGTAGACTGGGACGACGAAGGGGTGCTTGTAAATCCGATGGAGTTATTTTAAAGGTATGAATCAGCTATAATTATGAAAGAAAACAATATGAAGAAATGGCTATTACAAGAACATTACACATTTTCGCCTACGTTAATTTACGTTTGTGTATATATTTATCTCAACCGCAGAACTATGCATTATTCTTATTAATGTTTAATTGCAGGGCTACATATGCTCATGTAAAGAAAGAAATGCGAATTTGGGTGATTCTATTCCTCTTTTATCAGAAAACAGGTCCAGGTTTGGCTAGATGGAATTATTTGCACATGCTATACAGGAGAACAACAATAAGTCATCAGTGTATACTGGGTGGTTAAATAATTTTAATTTTTTCTGTGGGTAGGGGACGGGTTATTAGATGATACTTTATGGAGGATGATGATGCTCTGTAACTTGCATTCTATGTGACTCCTAGATGTAACTAAGTCTATGAAGTTCAACATGTCCTTGGTATAAAGAGAAGCCATCAAAATAATATAATCCTGTTGAGTGATGAATTTGATCCCTTAAACTTTTCTATTTTGATGACAACAATTTAGAGTTATCTAATCTGTGATAGGAAGAATTAAACATTATGTAATTTGTTTTTGCATAGATTATGGTTTTAGATGTTAGGTACTTGGGTAGATTCAAATGGTTGAAGGACAAGAAACTATAATGATTTACAGTGGTTCTTCAAGATTTTTTCGTAAGGTGGCTTCTCAAGTAGTGTAAATATGCAAGCGCTAGTCTTTTATTTAAATGCTTGAGGACTTCAAATGAATAATCCATCCCACTTCCGCGTTTGAATCGTTCTTTTATGGGATTATCGTAGTGAAGGTTCCAAATCTTTCAAAAGTGTGCATACATCCAAACTTTTAAATCGCAGCAACAGAGGTCCCAAACTCAAAATTGTGTGACGGACAAACCTCTGGATGGTTTCGTAAAAAAAAAAAAAAAAAATCAGTTAGTTGACCGAATGCCTGCCTCAAAATAGTAATTTTAAACATTAATTAATTTTGGAAAGGAAAATTTTCATTGAAGGTCCTAAACCTTTCAAAAATATGCAGTAAGGTCCTAAAGATTTAATAAATATGCACCAGAAGGACTTCTAATGATTTAAATCCAAAAACACGTTCATCTTCCACGATTCACCCAACCATTCAACCCCAACATCTAAGCCCTAAACTACACATTGGTTGGTTGAGGAGTCTCAACAATTACCTGCTAATCAGCTTGATCAAGTAGGGCGATTGTTCGAGTAGGTCCTATTGATTTTGTCGGATTTGAAGAGAATTTATTTATCTTTATTTAATTTTTATCAGTTCTTTAAAGGTTCTTATTAAGAGGAAATGTAGTTGAATGGCTGGAGAAAATGGGGTCAACAGAGGAGGAAATGAGGTTGTGGCTGATGCTGTTGTGTTTGCAGCTCAAATGTCGGTGGTTGTCACTAGCCGAGGAGGATTGTTCCATGGGTGAGTTACGGTTGCGGTTGGGTGATTAGATGAATACAGAAATATGGATATTTTTGGTTAACTTACAGATTTTTTTGTAAAATCGTTAGAGGTCATTTCAAGCACAATTATTAAAGATTTGGGATTGCTGCACATTTTTGAAAGGTTTGGCACCTCCGAAGCTAATTTTCCTTTTGTAATTAATAAATGTAAAATATCATTTTTCCTTTTACATTTGATCAAATTGTGGTCAAACGCTTCGGTCAACTAACTGTTATTCTGGAATATAAAAGTCTCATTCGAATATTACGACAAAATTACCTTGAAGTAATTGGACATCGTAACCAGTTTGATCAACAAGATCACAGTATTAATTCGAGCTCACCGATTTCACAATGTTTCCTTAAAACGAATTTGCTGCCTTCACTGGTACTAAAGGTATTTAGCAATCGTTTCCTAGGATAGAACAAATTTCGTCTCCTACGGAAGCAGCACATCAATCTGTATGAGTTCCCACGAACTCAACGAAGTGTTTTTCACTTTGAGAATAATATCAGAATGAGAGAGGAGAGTGAGATTCAAAGTAGAGAATGATAGCAATTAAAATGGTGTTTTTTTTTTTGGCAGCGGGGCAAGTTATTTATAGACTTGTTCGTGGCTATTCGAACAACCTTCAAGTCATTTCAGAACAGTCGTCATTATTCAGACAGCCTCCCAAAACACGAATAGATAGCAAGGTTCGATTAACAGTCGATTGTTCAGTCGATTAACGGTCGACTGTTTAGACCATAAACAATCGGTTGTTTAGTCAATTTACAGACCATCCATACAAAAAATTGCTCGAAAATAAGTCAATACAAAAAATAATTCCATTGGTCCAAAATTAAATAAATTTTGGCCAAAAAGATAATATAGTAGCTCGTGCCGAGCCAATCGAGCGGCGGCGATGGCGGCGCGCACGCGTGGGGTTTGGACCGAATCCAATAGGATATAGGTCTCCCATTTCCAAAGACCATTGGTACCTCTTGGAGCCCAAACCTAATTTTCAACCTTATACTATATAAACCACACCAAAATTTTCTAACTTTTCTAGGTAGGATAAGTGTTTGAGAATTTCCAATAAATCAAATTCTTCACTAGTATAGTTCAAAGTGGATTACTTTGACATTAAATATTTCATTCAATTCTAAATGATTTTCAATAAATAAATATATCACGTTGATCACCTCGCGGAGTAGAACGTGAATATATTTGGTCCCGTTATAATCGACGTACGGGTCCCACTCAATATGGGACTTAAAGTTGACCCATTTCACTAAACCATTTCCAACACTAACTACTCCGAAAAACCTTTCGCCACAATTTTGAAAGATTTGAGACCTTTACTACAATTATCCCTACTTCTATTGTAATGCAATGTAAACTATTTGGAGGGACATGTGAAAGAGGATTGTTAAGGTCAAGAATGTCCAAGCCTTTTACAAGAAATTAACAAAAACTAGTCGTTTTGGAAAAGACACCTGCTCTGATATGGGTTCAGCAATAACTAAAAGGGCCTGGGCGGACAGTGGCTCGAAGCATTAAAAGGAAATTGGAAAATTCACCATATGAAGATGCTATACTCAACCTTTTCCCCTTAGGCCTCGAACTATTTATCAATCTTTTCCCCTAAAGATCCTCAGGCCAATCTTATGACATTAGTTAGGACAATAATCATGTAGAGTTTAATATCTTAGACCACGTATCAACCTAACATGAAGCAACTGTTTTTGTGCAATAGAGGTGTGAAGACAAAGTCTACATACTGTTCAATATATTATAATTTTCTTGATTTTAAGGTACGTTCAAAATGACATGTAATTAAAGCTTCGTTATGAACTTTGTTGCACAATTTGTACATCGACATAAATAATAAAAAACCAAACTAAAAAAGGGCATCGACTACACATAACGAGAAAATAGTCATTTTTAAACACAATGGATATAGAACTTTCAACTCTTGATTTCAACCTTGGTGACCTTTGTCATTGCTAATCACTTTAGGCTCCCTTCTCTTTTCCTCAGCCAATATAGGCACAGTAATCCTTAACACCCCATTCTCCAAATGGAATGGTGAGTGGGGAGTGTTTTGAGGATTTTGAAAGGTTCCTTTTGTGATGGGAGCTGCCGTATGGGACGAAGGCCTGTGCTTGGATTGACAGTAAAACAAGACTCAAAATAATGCATTTCCTGTTATGATCCATTGTGGTGATGTACGTCCTGAGTTTCTGGAACAATGCGGCTCGTAGTCTCTGCTATTCACTAATCAAGTGAATTCATTTAGTGAATGCTTATAACTGCTTATAAGTTGGTCAAACCTCAGTGCTGGAATATATGGATCCCTTATTAATGCTAACCGGATTCGTATCCATAGTTAGCGCATTCATCATAGTTAACAGTTCCAGCTCCGTATCAAGGTCATGATCGATATTGTCACTAGCATCAATATTGTCTGCTACAAATAAGCTCTTTGAGCTTGAACCAGAAATTCCGGGAATCATGTTTTGCTTTTTAACATTTATTCATGGGCAGGTTGAGAGAAATAGGACATTGATGAAAAAAGAGGGGGTAACAAAAACAACGGGATGGAACATGGTGATAAGATACACAAGTTTATCTTAGGGAACCAATCCCATGAAGGATCAGTTGAAATCTAGTGGATATTAGCAGAAATGAAAAAGAAACGAAGACTTCTGAATACAAGGCTTATAAGGGCAGTGTGCTGAGAGACATTGAGGAAGATAGGGAAAAATTGGCAGTTGCTTTTGCTCTTATCGTTACCGAACCCGGAGCTATCACAAGGGTGGTGAAGAACCCAATGATTTGTGGGGATTGCCGTACAGAAATAAAGATGATGTCTAAATTGGAGGATAGGGAGATTATTGCAAGGATAACAACAGATTACTGGTTTCAATTGACAATTTGTGTTCTTGCAAAGACTACTGGTAGCATTCATTCATTCAATTTTCTTCTTTACAATATACTGAATCTTAGTCATTTAGGTCTAAAACTATCAATTTGAATCTCTTTAAAAGTCGAGAACGAAAATGCAACAAGTACACAAACTGGTGGCTGTTGTTGCAAAGCAAGAGGATGATTATCAAATGTTATCACTGGCCAGAATTTTAGGCAGATTAATAGAGACCCAAAAAGAAGAGTTCGGTTCGGACTCCATGCCCTGGTGTTTCTGAGATTAGTTGGATAGGACCTTAAATATTTGAACATCAAGATAATTTAGATTGCCCCAAATTTATCTGAATTATGATACAGCAACATTTTTAAAGATGGCTGGTGAAAGTACAAGAAAAAACCAAATCCCACACCCATCAAAGTCCAAAGGCATTCTGAGTGCAGCAATGCATACTACTAGCAAAAGCATACACAAGCTTTGACTAGCTGAAATAAATTAGAATTATGAAGATGAAGTTGAAAAACGTCTTTCCAACTGCGATTCTTTTCCACATAGATCCCTAAAATACAAATTCAAAAGCATATTAAAAAGAAAAAGAGAGAAATGTCGAAGTTGTTCATAAAACCCAGATCCCATCAGCAGACACTCTACTTGATGAACTTAACACGTGCCACTGATTCAACAATTTCTAACTTTGATATGTTATACTACGTTACAAACTTCTAATCCCTCACTTGACTGATGTTGACATTCAATTTTGAAATGACAAGGTTAAACTTTAACCCTCTTACTACTGCAACTAGGGCACTTGTACTGTTTGATATGCTCGGCTTTTGCAGGTGTAATCTTCACGCACTTCCCATGGAACCATCTCTCACAGATATCACAACAAATCCAGAATTCATCATTACCATAGTTATCCCCACAAGCTCCACACAGTGTTGCTCCCTGTTCATCCTCTTCTTCCTCCTCCCCACTGTCATCCTCTTCTTTGGGTGCAGGCATCTTCACTGCCTTGTGCTGGGGTTCAGATTGCCGAGATTGCTAAAATATGCAAAAACAGACCATGCAGAAGTAACCATATGCATAAAGTTTGAAGACAAGGTTATATAGAATAGCACTTACCATTCTTCCACTAGATTTGTTCTTGCCATTGTTATTGGGAGCAGTAGCTTGGTCCTTAGCCTGCTTAACAGGTCCTGTCACAACTTCAAATACAGTTGGGACATCATTAATCATCTGGAAAAGCCTTTTCCTGAAAAACCAATTCCCAGCTAAAGTCAGGAATCCAATAGAGTTCAAAATGTCATCTCCGCAACAATTATAGCTACTAGCACAATAAGCGAAGACATTAGCCTTGGAAAACTAGCTAAGAAAACCTAAGATACATGCGATTTAAACAATTTTCTCAAAGATTGCAAGAAGCAGTATCATAAAAGGTCCATGAAAATTCTGAGCAAAGAACCAATTCATTAGATAAAATGATATATGTCCTGCCCATTAGATGATAAAGATACTGACCATATCCTATACTATTTGGCAGAGGAGAAAATTGTGAGTAGATTTATAATCGTAATTTTCTTTTGTGACGTTATCATAGCTTTGTCAAGTGGAATTCATAGCAGAGCAACCATTTAAGATATATAGGTAATGAAATTTATCTTTTGCATTTCGGAGCAATTATATACGATCCATAGGATAAAAGAGTCGGGAACCTGTCTCCAGGATAAAGAACACCCAAAAATAGGAAGCACCCATTTTTTACGGCCAGCATTATGGGTGTAAAAATTGACTAACACACACATCAGGTCGTCGATTGATAGAATTAACATTAATAATTTTGAATTTATACAACCATTTGAATTAAAAATCCCGGTCAGATATACCATGAACATTGAGCTAAATCAGTCACTGCTGTATAACTTCTATATGTTTTCAAGTACATAAATACATGCTTCCCCACAGAAATTGTGCACACCAGACTAATAACCTAAGCTAACGAACAGATCTTAAAAAGACACCTGGAAAGGTTAACTAAAACAAACATCATCTGTATATCCCTTACCATTGAAAATAAAATCTTGTTAGATTAGGTCATTCCGAAAGAACAATAAAACGCAAATGACAGCATGTTTAAATAATTGCTCTTCATATAGGTACACATTTGGAAAGTTTTAAGTTCAAAGATGGATATGAATGCGTAATGAAAACATGAGAAAGCAGTCTCATACATCAGATGTGGAGCAAGGACAAAAACTTTCAAAGTTGCAATTTGCAGATGTACAGTGGGAAGGGAGACAAATTAATTGCTCTTCCTATAGGTACACATTTGGAAAGTTTTAAGTTCAAAGATGGATATGAATGCGTAATGAAAACATGCACCAACAGAAAGCAGTCTCATACATCAGATGTGGAGCAAGGACAAAAACTTCAAAGTTGCAATTTGCAGATGTACAGTGGGAAGAGAGACAAAATTGAAGAATTT
>CAIGRB010015671.1:0-14783 GCA_903798255.1 Fraxinus quadrangulata
TTTGATAACCCCTTTCAAGTAACAAAAATAATCACTTTATCTCTTATTTGAACCATCAAATGGTGCTTCTATTCTCTCACGAGCAAAACAATAACATGTTTAATGCAAATCCAAAACCAATAGTTTTTATTTCACTTACAAAAGTGTCGAAAACACCCTACCTTAAATGCTTGAGTTTGAATACCCTTTTGTGTCCAATTTGTAATAAAATGCCGCGTACTCTTAGCCTCTCCTTAGAAGATTTTTACATTCAAAGTGCATTTGGTATGTGGAAAAATGGCAAAATAATTTTATGTATAAGTATAAAAGTGTGGAAGGGAAAACATGGCTTTTGGGGGGTTGTAGGAGGTTATGGTTTTAAATTGTAAATGAGGAGTGGTTGGCAGTTAATTAAATGAGGGTTATTAAGGATAATGTGAGTGGGGAGGTTATGGCAAGTGGATGATATGGGGTGCCTTAGTGTAGGAAAACCGTGAGTAAGAAGAATTCAAAATAGTGGGATGAATTTGGGGTTATTTGGTACAATATAATTGATGTATTTAATTTTTAAAATTTAAGCACTTAACATAGGCAACAATTAATAATAAGTATGTCAGCACAAATAACGTAATCAAATAAAAATAAAAAAATTCCGTTTAAAAGAAATTCGACACCTTACAATTAAAAAAAAAAAGTGCGCGAAACTTTACTATTGTGACCCAAAACTTTAATTTGAACTCTTAGAAAGTGTTGTAATGATGAAATAATATAATCTAAATTATTTTTCAGTTTATAAAAAAAAATTTCTTTTAAAACGAAACACATGATTTTTATTTTTTTTTCTCTGTAGCTACAACTCTCCCCACTTAAAATAATTTTGTCCTCGAAATTTAACTTACTTGTTTAAGGAGATCAAGTTACTTGGCTAAAACGTCTTCTTCTCTTTCCCAAGTAGCCTCATCATCACAATGTTTACCCCCACTGGACTTTGATTAATAGAACATTTCGATTTCTCATAACATAGTCATTTCTCTCCAAAATCACTGAAGGAGCTTCTTCGTACGTCTTATCACACTAGACATCCAGTGATCGAACATTCACCACATGACTAGGATTCGAGATATACTTTCTCAACATGAAAACGTGAAATACATTGTGCACTACTGATAGTTCTGGTGGCAATGCTAAACGATATACCACACTCCCAATTTTTTCAAGAATCTCAAATGGACAAATAAATCTAGGACTCAATTTTTTTTTTTCCAAATCGTAATATTCCATTTATCGACGCCATTTTAAGAAATACTTTATCTCCAACCTCAAAAGTCTATTATTTTCTCCTTTTTTTTGGCATAGCTCTTTTGACGATCTTGGGCTATCTTAATTCTTGATTTAATTTTATATATAGCCTCGATAGTCTTCTCGACCAATTCTAGACCAAAAACTCTCCTTTTACCAACTTCATCCCAACATAATGGTGAACGATATCATCGACCATACAAAGCCTCCTACGGTGCCATGTTAATTGTGGCTTGGAAGCTATTGTTGTATGCAAATTCGACTAACGGAAAATGATGTTCCCACTTACCACCCAAATCTAGGACATAAGCTCTCAACATATCTTCAAGAACTTGGATAGTTTGTTTAGATTGTCCATCAGTCTGGATATGGTATGCAGTACTAAATGTTAACTTGGTACCCATAGCTTTTTGAAGGCTTATCTAAAACCTCAAAGTAAATCTCGGGTCTCTATCCAATACGATAGAAACTGGAACACCATGAAGCCGCATAATTTCTCTAACATAAATCTGCACGAACTGTTCTAAGCTATAGGTTGTCTGAACTAGAAAGAAATGAGTCGATTTCATCGATCAATCCACGATCACCCAGATTGCATCATGACCTCTCACTGATCTAAGGAAAACCAACGACAGAATCCATTGCAATCTTCTCCCATTTCTATTTGGGTATGTCCACGGGGTCCAACAGCCCCGACGACCTCTAATGTTTAGCCTCCAACTGTTGACAAACCATGCATTTGGACACAAACAGAGCTATCTTCTTCTTCATATTTCTCCACCAAAATATGTCTTTCAAATCTTTATACATTTTAGTTCCGTCTAAGTATGCAGCGTAAGGAGCATAATGAACTTCAGTCATAATCTCATTCCTCAATATCTCATCCTTTGGTATGCACAATCGGCCTTTAAATATTAGGGCTTTATTTTCGGCTATTTCAAATCCTTTCCTTTTCTTAATTCCCACCTCAGCCCTGATCTTTTCTAAAAAGGGATCATCTTTCTGAGCAGCTACTATTCTGTCTCTGAGTGTCGGTTTCATAGTAAAACTTGCTGACATTGCCGATGTCCTTATTAGTGAAGTTAATACTTTAATTCTCAAGTTCCCAAAATCTCTGATTAAATGATCATATCTTGTACGCAGTGCTCACAAATGTCCCATGTTCTTTCTACTCAGTTCATCAGCGATTACATTAGCCTTACCTGGATGGTACAAAATAGTATAGTTATAATCCTTCACTAATTCTAACCACCGTCGTTGTCTCATATTCAACTCATTCTGGGTGAAGAAATATTTGAGACTCTTGTGATCAATGTAGATCTCACACTTGCTCCCGTATAGGTAGTGGCGCCACATATTCAAGACGTGCACTATCGATCCTAGTTCGAGATCACGTGTAAGTTAATTTTGTTCATATTGTTTCAATTGCCTCGAAGCATTGATATTTTCCCATGTTGCATCAGAATACATCCTAACCTAAGTTTGGATGCATCACTGTAAATTACAAAGGCTTCCGAACCATCGAGGATAGTCAACACTGGTGCAGAGACGAGCCCGTCTTTTAACTCTTGAAAACTTTGCTCACATTTTTCGACCATACAAACTTAGTACCCTTCTGAGTCAACTGTGTCATAGGACCTGTAATATGGGAAAATCCTTCTATAAATTGTCGATAATAGCCGGCTAAACCTAGAAAACTCCTCACTTCTCCAACATTTGTAGGATTCAGCTAATTGGTCACAACCTCAGCTTTGGATTGATCAACTCCAATTCCTCGCACTGAAATTGTATGGCCTAGAAATCTCACTTGGTGTAGTCAAAATTCACATTTCTAGAATTTGGCATGCAACTTGTCCTCACACGGTCTTTCCAGAAATATCCTCAGATGTTCTTCGTGTTGCTGAGAATCTCTTGAATATATCAATATGTCATCGATAAATATGATGACAAACACATCCTAATACTGATGGAACACTCTATTCATCAAGTCCATAAACACTACAAGGGCATTCGTCAAGCCAAAGGGCATTACCGTAAACTCATAATGCCCATATCAAGTCCTAAATGATGTCTTTGGTATATCAATCGGCTTAATCTTCAGCTAATGATAGGCTGACCTTAAATTAATTTTCGAGAACCCAAATGCACCATTCAACTGATCAAATAGATCCTCAATCCTAGGAAGTGGATACTTATTCTTGATCATCAACTTATTTAGTTTACAGTAGTCGATGCACAACCTCATAGTACCATCTTTCTTCTTTACAAAGAGTACCAGAACTCCCCATGGAGATACATTTGGTCTAATGAACCATTTGTTTAGAAGTTTATCTAACTACATCTTCAACTCTTTTAATTCCATTGGTGGCATACAGTATGGAGCTTTGGACACAAGAGTAGCTCCAGGTATTAGATCTATTGTGAATTCTACGTGCCTATTAGGCACTCGGTAGATCATCTGAAAACACATCAACGTACTCCCGTATTATTGGCACATTATCTAATACTTTCTTTTGATATAAGGTGCTAGTAAGAGTGATAAAATACACCTGACAATCAGGCTTCTTCAACATGCTCCCTGCCTTTAAAGTAACCTATTTCTCAAAACATACTATCGTGGTTCAATTTTCACCAAACCAATTCATACCTAAAATAATATCAAAATCTCCCATCTCTATAACATACAAGTCAGCCTCTAAAGTCAATCCATCAAAATTTATCTGTACCTCATTTGCTATCCTATCTGTATCAATAGTTCCCCTGATGGCATACTATCTTGAAGTACATTACCACTTTTCTGACATGAAGCATTAATCTTAGCTAGAAGTGCACTAGATATGAATGAAAGAGTCACACCAGAATCAATAAGAACGTAAACAAGAATACTAGAGATGGATAAAATACCCGTGATTACGTCCAAATTTTGGGCAGCCTTGTTGTGAGTCAAAGCAAACACTCTTGCTTTTCCTTTCTTCTCTTGCTCAAGTTTCTTGATGAATGGATATGAAGAAGCCACATGGCCGGATTGGCCACACTTATATCAAACATACTTTCCATACAAATATTCTCCTATGTGAAACTTGTTACACTTAAGAAATTTGGATAAAGGATTGCTTAGCTGACCCGTATGTGTTTGCTTCTTACTAAACTGTCAAGTATTCTTATTCTTATCCCGCCACTTCCTTTTTTTGAATTCATTACGCTGTCCCTAATTTACCAAATTTACCCTCGAGTAGGTCACTTTCTGAGCTTTCTTTACCACTGTCTGAAAAGTGGTGAGATCGTGTGAACTCACAATCTGCTGATCTCTAGGCGTAGACCCATCTTGTAACATTTTGCCTTCATGAGTTCGGTACTTACAAGGTGTAGGGCATATCGGGACAATTCCTTGAACGTGCTCTCATACTCAGAAATTTCCATATCTCTATGTATCAGTCTTAAGAATTATGTCTCCTTATAGTCTCGCAGAGCTTGAGGGAAATATTTTTCTGTTAGCTTCATCTTGAACTGAGTCCATGCTAGATTATGTCGATCTTCCTTGGTTCGAGTGGGTGATGAGGATTCCCACCAATGGCCTGATTTTCCAATTAGCATAAACTCGGTACATAATACTTTTTGATTTTCTGGACAAGAGATGTGTAGGAAGATCTTTTCAATAGTACACAACCACTCAACTGCCAGATGGTCTTTCCCGCCATAAAAATAGAGGGTCGATATCTTTGAAACTGTTCTACCGTCGAAATATGTGGTGCAGTCGGGAATGTTGGTGGGATTGGCGGTGCTTGGAGAACTGGTGGAGTTTGAGGTGCTGGAGGTGTAGCTTGAATAGTCAAGGCCAATTTCAACTTGTCAATTTTCTGCCTTAACTCCCTAATTGTCCTTGCTTGCACCATGTTCCTATATACCATAATAATTGCAATCTCATTTAGAGGAATCAACGATACTTGCATGAAATAGGCAAAAGATTTACATCTCAACATCTTTTATTATTATCTCAAAAGAATCATTCAAGAAGAATACAAAATAATAAAAGAGCGTCTGGCACTAATCAATAGGAAAGCAAAATGAATCGTACTAAACATCAACAACATTTAAACTAAATAAAATCTACTAAAATTTCACTCCTATATATCATTGTCATCATCTTCACTAATCCATCCTCGATGAATCCTAGGTTTCTTAGAAGGTTGCGCCTCATCGTCTGAAATAGGTGGAGGTGCATCTTCACGAATGTACATTTCAGTAGGTACACTATCGTCCTCAGGAATCGCAAGTTGGGCCAACTCCCACTGCTCAATCAGCTCCGCGCAGAAGGCCTCATAATCAATCTCTCGAGGCAAGGTAGGTACAGCAACTCCCCATAAATAATCATAAATCGATTCGGCCATCTCTAGCCACTCTTCCGGCAAGGTATCAATAAGGATGTGGGTAGCCCGACGACCAGTAACCATATGGCCTAGTCGCCTCACCTCCCTCCATCTTACTAGCATCTCCCAAATGTGCTGGCCCATATTGTGCGCTGGATTCCACTGATACTTTTCAAATTGCCTCATGATCTCATATTGACGAGGCATCAATGAACTTGTCTTCCTACAAGTTTTCTTAGTCTGAATCATCTGTGTCATACCAATTATTCGAAGTCCAATTGATGGGTATCTAATAAGTTTTAGTTAATTCTCGAGGACTTAAATAAATATTTAATTTGGTCACATTCTCAAATTGCTTGGTGCGATAATGATTATCTACAAAAAGTATCCAAATATTGATTTTCATACATACATTTCAAATGTTTTATATAGAATATACTTTCTCATACTCATCACATAGATACAAGTATATTTACAAAACATTCTTTACCTCAAAATCGACATAACGGGGCTATGGCAGGCACAGTGCTCAGGATCCTCATAAAAATTTGATCAACTTTATAAGTGACAAAAAAAAACACCTAAGATATAGTTTCTAATGCAAGTCTATAGAAAATAAACAATGCTATGATACCAAGTTGTAACGCTCCAAAATTCTTGAAATTCGAAGTGTTACAAGAAAAAATCTTCTTAGTTGGGGCTCTTTAATGTTAACCAAAATAAATAGTGAATAATAAAATTTTAGATTTTGAAATATATAAAAATAATGGAAGATATTTGTCCATATAGAGACAATTATGGTGCAATTTGATTTTGAGAAAATATCTCGAGGAAATTCAGCAAATACTGGTTGTGCAACAGTAGAGAGAAAATATGTTTGGCTTAGAAAACGTCGACTAAAATTTATGAAATTTTAACAAATATTATAACACTCATATACGTACAATATAAAAAAATTGGGGTTCAACGATAATGTTTGAAGTACGAAAATATTTTTCAACTATGCTGGATAGTATTTTTGAAACTGACCCTACGCGGTCTACTAAAATGGACATAACTTTTTCTTTAGGTAATATTTTAAGGAAATTCATAAGAACACTATTAGAGGACTCGTAAATCTTTCAAAATCCACTAATTTTACTCTAAAAAATGCACCATAGCCCAAGTTATACTATTTTTAAGTAGGATGAAAAAATCTGAAAATTCAATTCAGCAATAATTAAACTTCATGCATAGTCAATCCAACACTTTTAAATTATAGTCGACATGCAATGCATATAAAAACTAGACAAAATAGACAATTAAATATTTTATAAGTTCAATCTAAGTGTTCATAAAAAATTTACATAAATGGAAATTTACTAGAAAGTTCAAATCGCAGAGCACTTGCCATGCCTTGAATTAACATGTAAATTTAGTAGGGATGAGTACCACAAATAACACTCAGTAGGAAACACTTAAGTAAATGTAAAATATATATATTTTCTAGAAATGCAAACTTTGGTTTATGTTTTCTAGAAATGCAAACTTTGATTATTTGTGTCACTGTCAATTGTAAAGCGAACCGGTGATCAGATAGTCTGCTTACTCTTAGGTTTTGATAACCTCTTTCAAGTAACAAAAATCATCACTTTATCTCTTATTTGAACCACCAAATGGTGCTTTCATTCTCTCATGAGCAACACAATAACACGTTTAATGCAAATCTAAAATCAATAATTTTTACTTCACTTACAAAAGTGTCAAAAACATCCTACCTTAAATGCTTGGAGTTTGAATACCCTTTTGTGTCCAATTTGTAATAAAATGCAGTATGCTCTTAGCCTCTCCTTAGAAAATTTTCAGATTCAAAGTGCATTTGGTCTATGGAGAAATGGCAAAATAAATTTATGTATAGATATAAAAGTTTGGGAGGAAAAACATGACTTTTGGGAGTTGTAGGAAGTTATGGTTTTATATTGCAAATGGGTGACGGTTGGCAGTTAATGAAATGGGGGTTATTAAGGATGATGTGAGTGACAAGGTTATGGCAAGTGGATGGTATGTGGTGACTTAGTGGAGGAAAATTGTGAGTGAGAAGAATTCAAAATAGTGGGATTGAATTTGGGGTTATTTGGTACAATATTATTGGTGTATTTAATTTTTAAAATTTGAGCACTTAATATAGGCAACAATTAATAATAAACGTGTTGGCACAAATAACGTAATCAAATAAAAATAAAAATTTGTCGTTTAAAAGTAATTCGATACCTTACAAAAAACAAAAATAAAAAAACAAGTGAGTGAAACTTTACTATCGTGATCCATGACTTTAATTTGAACTTTTAGGAAGTATCGTAGCGACAAAATAATATAATCTAAATTATTTTTCAATTTATGAAAGAAAATTTCTTTTAAAACGAAGCACAAGATTTTTATTTTTTTCTCGGTAGCTACAGTAAATCATTTATGCATTCATTAAATTCAGTTTGATGCTATTATAGTTTGAAACTAGAGCTTTCTTATGCACAGCTAGGATGAATTGAAGATTCATGAACCTCTAGTCTTCTACAGTTGTGCAAAATATGACTTGAGAGAATTCTGGGCCTATCCTGTTTCTTTGTTTCCTTAGTGTGCATGTGACCAAAATATGATTTAGGGTCAAATTTGATCATTCGCAGAACGTTCAGGGAAAGTGACTTCCCAGATAAGAAAATATATACACACACATGCTAAGAGAATCCTATGAAAGAGGTGGATGGCGGGTGGTTAGGTTCAGATATTTCGAGAATCAAACTAACTCGAGTTGAAATTTGTGAAAATGAAAATGGAACTATGGGTTCGGAATAGGAAACAAAAATAAAAATAAAAATCAAAGCTGATCGGTTTCGGTCTGCTTTAAAAATATATTTTAAACTAATAAAGTTTCTTATTTCGTTTTCATGTTTTTTATTTTAAACAATAGAACTAAAGGCGGTGGAAAAATTCTCAATAGCGATTACTATTCTAAAGACATTAATTCACGTGAGTTCATTAAATTATGATTAAAATTTTGCTATGCAACAAAACTTGAGCATCAAATCAAAACCGTTCAGTTCTTAATTCTAAGAAGCAAAATCAAATTGATTCTTAATTTTAAAACCTAAACCATAACTCTTTGGTTAGACCCAAAACCAAAATGGTTCGGTTCTTATCCAGGCCTATAGTTGTAAATAAAAATGTCCTCTCCTAGAACAGACGGAGAAACCTAAGAAAAAAGAACAAAGAAAAACAATGGGCCCATGATGCATTCAGAGAGGGATGGTTGATTTGGATAGTATTGCAAACCGGAGAGAATATTGGAGAGCAAAAAACTCTTATTTAATTATTGAAAATGAAGTGTTTGTATAGTATAAATAGAAAACAAAAGAAGTGAAAAATAGGCGGGAATTATAGTTATGACAGCTAACTAACTAACTAACTAACAAACTTTAACTAATTGAAACTGAAGTTTGGCGCCTAATAGCTGGCTGCTTCCACTGGTTCTAATACCCCTCAAGATGGATGATGAAGATCAATAACAGCCATCTTGGATAGCAAGGAAAACATGACTGATGCAGGTAACGGTTTTGTGAAGATATCAACTAGCTGATGATTAGTTCGAACCAGTAGAAGTTTGATAAAATCATCATATTTTATCTCTTATAAAATTGCAATCTATCTCTATGTGTTTGGTCCTCTCATGGAAATGGGATCGGTAGCAATATGAATTGCTGCTTGATTGTCACAAAATATCAAAGCAGGAACCTTGGAGCTTACATGAAGGTCAAGAAGTAATTGATGTATCCACATCAGCTCACTTGTAATGGAGGCCAACGCACGGTACTCAACTTCTGCAGATGATCTGGATACCGTGTTCTGTTTCTTAGCTTTCCAAGACACTATAGAATCTCCAAGAAAAACACAAAACCCGATGACAAATTTTCTGGAGTCTAAGCATGACCCCTAGTCTGCATCCGCGAAAGCCCGCAATTGCAAGGAAGAATCAGCAGAAAACAAAAGTCCTTGACCTAGAGTAGCTTTGATGTATCGCAACAGATGATGAACAACTGTTAAATGGGGTTTTCTAGGTTGAGAAACAAACTGACTGAGTTTATGCGCCACAAATGTAATATCTGGTCTAGAAACATTTAGATAAAGTAACTTGCCAATCAGTATCCTGTACAAAGAACCATCTTCCAGCAACTCCCCCTCAAAGGAGCTCAAACAAACTTTGGAATCCATAGGCATAGCTACAGGTTTGCAAGCAAGGAATCCTGTATCCTCAAGTAATTGAAGAGCATAATGCCTTTGAGATAAAACTATACCTCGATGAGATCTAGCAATCTCCAATCCAAAAAAATATTTGAGCTTACCAAGATCCTTTAGCTTAAATTGGTTATGGAGAATTAATTTCAAATCATTAATAACCTCTAAGTCGGAGCCAGTGATGACTATATCATCAAAATAAACAAGTAGGGCAACAAAACTTGTTCCAGAACCCTTAGTGAACATTGAGTAATCAGACTTTGATTGGTGAAAACCATGTAGTAAGAGGACTTGAGAGAATTTCGAGAACCATTGTCTTGAGGCCTGCTTTTGTCCATAAATAGACTTGTGTAATTTGCAAACCAGATGCTTCCCCTGTTTGTCAGATGGAATGGAAGGGATATAGCCCATTGGCAGGTCCATGTAGATTTCTTCAAAAAGATTGCCATGGAGAAAGGCGTTATTGACATCTAGCTGAATAATGTGCCAATAATTTATAGTTGCAAATGCTAAAAGAAGTTTCACAGTAACTAACTTTGCTACTGGAGAATAAGTTTCCAAGAAGTCAAGCCCTTCTTGTTGAGTATACCTCTTCGCAACCAATCGAGCTTTGTATTGGTCAATAGTCCCATTAGATTTATACTTAACCTTGTACACCCACTTGTAGCCTATAGAGTGCTTCCCTTTAGGCAAACTGGTAATAGACCAAGTTTTATTTTGTTCCATGGCAGCTAACTCAACAGCCATAGCATCCTTCCAATGAGTGTGTTGCACAGCTTGGTGATAATTTTGGGATTTAATGTTTGAGGAAATATTGAGGAGAAGATGATTATGAGAAGGAGAGAATTTGTCATAGGTAATGTAGTCACTTAGGGGATAAGGATATGAGTGAATATTAGCATGAGTGATATTGTGAGATAAAAGATTACAGTGAAAATCTTGTAAGTATGAAGGAGGCTTGTTATGTCGAAGAGATTGTTTGATAATAGGATTAGCAGGGATATCAACATGAGTGGGAATGGCAGGAGGATCTAGAGAAGCTGAAAGAGGAAGATGATTTTGAGGAGGTGAATTGGCACTATGATCTGATCCTATAGAACAATTGGGGAATGGATTACTAACAGGAGGATCTGGTGCTTTATACAGATGTGTATCTAGAACAGGATTGGGAAGAACAAGATGAGGAAAATGATAAGCAAAATCATGACTTTTCAAAATAGAGTGAAAAGGAAAAACTTGTTCATGGAAGATCACATCTCTAGAAATAAAGAAGGTTTTGGAAACAATATCATATAACATGTAACCTTTAATGCCAGGATGATAACCAATAAAAATACAGGCCTTTGCTCTAGGATGAAACTTTAGGCAATGAGATGGAAGAGTAGATGCAAAGCATAAGCTTCCAAAGACTCTAAGGAAGCTATAATCTACTGGAGATTTGTAAAGTAAAGTGAATGGCATTTTGTTTTGCAAAATTGGGAAATGAGTTATATTGATTAAGAATGTTGTAGTGAGGACGCAATCACTCCCAAAATGATATAGGAATTTGTGCCTGGACAAATAGTGCCCTTGCCACATTAAGAAAATGTTGATGTTTTCTTTCAACAACTGAATTTTGCTCAGGACGTTCAACACAAGAAAATTGGTAGAGTACACCCTTTGAACTGAAAAATTTTGTGAAATGTAATTCAGGAGCATTATTTGATCTGAAGACTTTAATTACTTTGTGAAACTGTGTTTCGATGAGGCTGAAAAACTTGGAAATAATGGCATGAACATCTGATTTATGCTTCATTAGATAAACCCAAGTAAACCTTGTACAATCATCTACTAGTTTAAGGAAATATCTATGGCCATCACCTGTTGGAGAGCTATAAGGACCCCAAGTATCACAGTGAATAAGGTCAAAGGCATTGGCAGATAAATGGTTTTTTGATACAAACTGTCATCTTCTTTGCTTAGCCAATGGACATATATAACAAGGTACAATACATCTATCATTCTTAAAATGGAGCTGATCCTTTAAAGTTTCCAATCTTTTAAAGGACAAATGATCAAGTCGATTGTGCCAAACATGTGAAGGCACATTATTCAATACAGAAAAGCAGGATTATAGACAACTTTAGAAAAATTACATTCATTTTTCATCTCATTAGATGCCACACCAATTATGTAGAGGCCACCAATTCTCTTAGCCCTACCAATCATCTTCAAGCTGTATACGTCCTGAATATTACAATGATCAGTGAAAATTTTGATGCTTAT
The DNA here is from genome assembly GCA_903798255.1 of Fraxinus quadrangulata. Taxonomy (NCBI): domain Eukaryota; kingdom Viridiplantae; phylum Streptophyta; class Magnoliopsida; order Lamiales; family Oleaceae; genus Fraxinus; species Fraxinus quadrangulata. Next base: position 12,177 of record CAIGRB010015671.1, read on the forward strand.
ATTTGAGTTCCTTGTCGAAGAACTGATAGATAATAGATTGAACTTGAATTGAGGTACAAATAACACGTCTTCAAGGATTAATTCAGGGGTTAGCTTAACAGTTCCAACCCATTGTACTAGGATTCTGATATGATTAGGTACTGTGATGTAAACATTATGCACAACCTTCAAAGTTTGGAAAGATGCATGATTGGAGCAAACATGGTTGATTGCCCTTGAATCTTGAACCCCATGTACAGGAGAATTGAGTATTTGGTTAACGGATATGGAGAGACATGTACCTAATACATGACCAGAATTAGCACATTCATCTTCCACCTTTGCATTTGATAGATGTGTGCTCAACATATCCATTAAATGTTGATATTGGTCAGAGTTCAACGTTTGTACAAATCTCCCAACATTGCCAATGTATTTATCTGAAATAGAATCAGAAATATGATTAGCAATAGCATTACTTGATTGAACATTGTAACCAGTTTGCAACCTTCCGCTGGATTCTATTTGATTGGCTGGATTTGACTTCTGCCTTGGCTTGTATCCTGGTGGATATCTATAGAGCTTGTAGCATCTATCAATAGCATGGCCTATACCTCCACAATAAGTACAAACAGACCTTTCTTTCTTCTGATTTTTACTATAGGAATGTCCTGGATTGGTCCTTTTAACATCATTTCTAGCGAAAAAGGCCAAAGAATTAGTAGCTCCAGCAGTCACACTTACAGATCTTTGATGCTCTTCTTGAGATATAAGTGAAAACACTTTGTTGGTTGGTGGAATCGGATCCATGAGTAATATTTGTCCTCTAACTTGAGCATATGACTCATTTAAACCCATTAAAAAGGACGTCACATATTCAATGTGGTAATGTTCAACCAATTTCTTATTTCCCCTACAATTACACTTTCCGCATGAACATGAAGGTTGGTAATTACTAAGCTCTTCCCAAATGGTTTTCAGCTTAGTAAAGTAAGCACCAACAGACAATTAAACTTTTGTATGAATCATTAAATCCCTTTTCAATTGAAAGATTCGAGGACCATTCCTCTGTTGAAATCGTTCCTTGAGGTCAAGCCAAATTTCATGAGCAGATTCTGAATATATGATGCTAGCTAAAATTTCCTTTGAAACTGAATTGAGTATCCATGAAATAACAATGTTGTTATTACGGATCCAAGAGTTGAGAAGATCAGAATTTTCTTCAGATCCATCAATGAAACCAAGTTTATTCTTTACTGAAAGTGCTATAGCCATAGCACGGCTCCATGATGTGTAATTTTCACCAATCAGAAGTTGAGAAACCAGAACAAGAGCTGGATTGTCTGAGTGGTGAAGATAATATGCACTAGAAACATCATCAATGGCGGAATGACTCATTGATGTGGATGAATTTTGATTCGGTTGATTTTGCACAAAAATATCTGCCATGAATAATCAACATTCAATGGCGAAGAATATGCTCTGATACCATATTACAATCTGGAAAGAATATTGGAGAGCAAACACTCTTATTTCATTATTGAAAATGAAGTGTTTGTACGGTATAAATAGAAAGCAAAGAAAGTGAAAAATAGGCGGGAATTACAGTTATGACAGCCAACTAACTAACAGACTTTAACTAATTGAAACTGAAGTTTGGCGCCTAACGACTGGCTGCTTCCACTGGTTCTGATAGATAGCTTGTAAAAGATACTCGTATAATGGGTTTCATTTAAATTTAAATTAATACATGTTCATCTCTCTTCTTCATTATTGCTAGACATTTCTGTTTTCAGAAAAAAAATATCCCCGATTTGATAAATTTATATATGATTTATAAATAAGAATAGTAAGAGAAATGATAGTGAATTTCACAAAATATGTGAATAAGAATATCGTAATTTTGAATGTGATTGAAATTAATGTTTGAATTTGACTAAATTTATTAATTTATTTATAAATGCTATCTAAACATAGGCTTAGTTAAAATAAAAATAAAAAAAGTAAGAAAGGTGGAGATATTGTCATCACTATTTTATTTTGTTCTATCACTTTTTTAATTCCATTAAGCGTCTTTGATCTTTGGTTACCGTTGCACTTATGTCCTTATCATTCTTATTCTCAATATTTTATTAATTAGTACTTCTCGTCTCTCGAAATTTGAAATGAGGGGCAATGTTTACTACACATTTGTATTTGTTATCCTTTTTCTCATTTAAAATTATGAGGGCTAAATAAGATTACAATAAAATCTTCAATGTAGAAGTTTAGGAAAATGGGGAATGTAAAGAGAAAGAAGTTGAGGAAGAAAGGGATTATAGAGAGAGCAATTAGGGGTTGGCTATGATAATGGTATTGTTTGAAAAGATTTTATTTGATTTGATTTAGAATGATTATTATTATTAAGATAATTATTAATATATTAATCATATTTTATTTTTATTATCACCTGATTTGTGAAATTAAAACTACACCGCCTTAATTTTGAATTGTATAATTTATATATAGTGTTTGGGCTAATGTTCCCCTAAAAATACACGTGACCAAGCCCAATCTCCATGAACACAAAATTAGATGATCTTAAATTTTCATATTTTCACCTATAAATTCGGAATGATGAAGAACATA
>CAIGRB010015678.1:0-19198 GCA_903798255.1 Fraxinus quadrangulata
AGGAGATTGGGTTTGGGTGTATTTTAGGAAAGAGCGCTTTTCAGATCAGAGGAAGTCTACGTTGCAACCGCGTGGAGATGGTCCATTCCAAGTTATCGAGAAGATCAATGATAATACCTACAAAGTGGATCTTCCAGGTGAGTATAATGTTTCAGCTACATTTAATGTTGTTGATCTATCTCTGTTTGATACATGTGTAGATTCGAGGACGAATCCTTTCGAATGAGGAGGGGATAATGTGATCTAAGTTTCCATTGAAACGAGGACAAGTCCAAAGAAGGATCCATTGCTAGTTGAAGAAGGACCGATGACTCGATCGAGGGCAAAGCAGTAAAAGAAGCAATGACATTGCTTGTTCAAGCTACGGTTGATGATATAGAGATCGTGATGAAGAATAGAGCAAGTTCCATGTTGGGGTCGAGGCCAGAATCGGGATGGGTGAACTTAATTCGAGCAAATGAGGAAGAGGCTGAAATTTATACCTATACGATCACATAGTTATTTCAGCCATGCGATCGCATTGGTATAAACCGGAAGCAAAAGGCTGCATTGAATTCCTTCTATGCGACCGCGTCCAAATGAACTATGCGGTCGCATAGTTCAAAAGTTGGTATTAATATCCATTTTTTTATCTAGTTTCTAGGGTTTGGTATAAATATAAAAAACATTCATTGTTAAAGAACTTTCGACAATTTATTATTGGAGAGGTTATTGCTTTCTCCTGTTCTTCAACTACCAACAAATTGAACTTATCAAAATTTGAATCTTGTGGCATTCAAACATCGAATCGTGGGTTCTTCATTGTGTAATCAAGGGGTTCAACGCATCATCGTTATCGTTGGATTTTTTTGTTCACCTTGTTGGGTTCAAATCCAAAACTGAATTTAATTGGCGTTCTTGGGTTCTGCATCAATCTAGTTGTGGGTTTTATAGTCACCGTTACTACGGGGTTCGCATCACTTGGCCAGGTTTGACATGTTTCGAATTTCAAGAATAATCTCATCTCGGTGTCTATCCTTGATTCAAAAGATTGTGAGCTCTTCGGTAGAGGTGGAGCTTTGAAAGGTGCCCAAGTTATATTGGAGGGATATAAAAGGTCTCAATTATACATCTTGTAGGGTCGTGCAAAATCTAGAAGAGTCAATCAGTATATGTTCAGTACCGTGGTGGACATTCAATTTGGTAAAATACCTTTAGGAGCTCGTAAAGTGTCGAATTTGAAGAATACTGCTCATTTGAGTTTAGAAAATATGAACAATGCTGCTTTGCCACAATCACCTGTGGTACCATTGTATTCAATTACTAGGGATGGATCTAGTGGTAAAAGGTATATAAATGTTGATTTTGTTGAGCAATCTAGCAAGGGGCATTCTTTAAAATCATTTGAGTTTGATTCTGCTTTGGGGTGTGTTACAGTCCAGTTTGGTGAATTTTAAAATCATTATGATTTTTTGGGAATCTGAAGTAATTTTGAAGAGTAGTGTTTGAATTCATTGGAAGAGGTAGAGTATTTTGTGTTGGTTGGAGAAATCAGTTTTGGTTATTGTGCAGTGTCATTTCATTCCTTGCAGACAGATTTTTCTTCTCCAAGTGGAGAAAATTTTGGAGCTTTTTTCATTGAAGTGGAATTTGTGTCAAGGTGGAGATTGTTAGAATTTGGGTGTGACTTGAATCCCTTGTTTAAGTAATTGAAGAATTCTGCCAAGGTGCCTGGGGTGTGGCTCCTATGCGCTACCTATGTGTTCCAGGATTTTTGTGTTTCTTCTTTCCTTTTTCATTTTGAACTCGATTTTTTGACATCCCACTTCTTTAACAACTCTACTATTAGGGTTTGGACGTTCCCTACATGATTCCTATAAATATTAGACTCTTCTATACAATTTTATAAGTGTGAGAAAAGAAATTACTAGAACTTTAGGATCAATTGTTTATTTTACATTATTATTGGTGCAATAAAATTTCCTAATACCTCTGCCATATTTTCTTGTCTTCTTTTATTTTTTTGCTTGTGATCAAATACTTCATTAATGTGCCATCTAACTTCAACATTTTAATTCGGTGGTTAGTTTCATAACAGGGACAATGAAGAAAAACAAAATCTCCTTGATTTTACAATGTACTATTGCACTTGAAATGGGGGCAAATGTGTGAAATTAGTTAGGATTTCAAAAGGATATTAGAAGTCGCGAAAGAGGGTGTAGAGAAAGAGAGTGTAAGATTTGAATCTGACCCAACCCATTTTTAATTTTAAACTGACTTGATAATAGTGCAATTATCATGTTTTTCATACACTAATAATTTCATTGTGGTTTATTGGCGCCTAAATGTTATAAGTACACTTATATTTTGGTTTAGGTTGCAAATGGGCGAATACTATGAAAATTAGAAGAAAAGGGCGAGAAAGAACCAAAAAGAGTATTTTGTGTTGGTTGGAGAAATCAGTTTTGGTTATTGTGCAGTGTCATTTCATTCCTTGCAGACAGATTTTTCTTCTCCAAGTGGAGAAAATTTTGGAGCTTTTTTCATTGAAGTGGAATTCGTGTCAAGGTGGAGATTGTTAGAATTTGGGTGTGACTTGAATCCCTTGTTTAAGTAATTGAAGATTTCTACCAAGGTGCCTGGGGTGTGGCTCCTATGCGCTACCTATGTGTTCCAGGATTTTTGTGTTTCTTCTTTCCTTTTTCATTTTGGACTCGATTTTTTGACATCCCACTTCTTTAACAACTCTACTATTAGGGTTTGGACGTCCCCTACATGATCCCTATAAATATTAGACTCTTCTATACAATTTTATAAGTGTAAGAAAAGAAATTACTAGAACTTTAGGATCAATTCTTTATTTTACATTATTATTGGTGCAACAAAATCTCCTAATACCTCTGCCATATTTTCTTGTCTTCTTTTATTTTTTTGCTTGTGATCAAATACTTCATTAATGTGCCATCTAACTTCAACATTTCAATTCGGTGGTTAGTTTCATAACAGGGACAATGAAGAAGAACAAAATCTCCTTGATTTTACAATGTACTTTTGCACTTGAAATGGGGGGAAATGTGTGAAATTAGTTAGGATTTCAAAAGGATATTAGAAGTCGCGAAAGAGGGTGTAGAGAAAGAGAGTGTAAGATTTGAATCTGACCCAACCCATTTTTAATTTTAAATTGACTTGATAATAGTGCAATTATCATGTTTTTCATCCACTAATAATTTCATTGTGGTTTATTGGCGCCTAAATGTTCTAAGTACACTTATATTTTGGTTTAGGTTGCAAATGGATGAATACGGTGGAAATTAGAAGAAAAGGGCGAGAAACGACCAAAATGGAAGAAAGTAAAAGTTTAGGGACTAAAGTGCAAATATTGTAAACCTGTTTCTAACCTTGTGATGAAGATTCGAGAGTGTTAGAGGTCAATTAGATGAAAAAAAGAGTCAAAGGGATGAAATATAGCCAAGACGTTATCACATTTCAACTTTCAAGCTGAAAAAGTTTTGCAACGGTTTTCAGCCTCATATTGAGACTAGTTCTTGACATGGAAAATGATCGAATTCAAAGATGGTATATGAAGCAAAGTTATAGCCCTTTGAGTTAGGTTTTAAACACATCTTGGATCACCTTAATTGGACATCAAGAGAGAATGTTATGGCCCAAAATTGCTGCAAGACGCATGTCTTTGCTGAAGGCAAAGCGCGCGCCTCACACCAAGTCGTGGCTGCCAAAATTCTTAAGGCGCGCCCTAGTTTACACTAGGCACGAGCCTCAAGCCAAAACGGGGAGAAAATTTTAGTTTCCTTATATTTGTTTTGGTAATGATTAGGGCAATGTTTGAGGGATAATAAAAGGAAAAATTCCATGACTTTAAAAGGGGAGAGCTGTATTTTGAGCACAAAGGGGTTTCATATCATTTTCCTCTCAATTCTTGCTCAAAAACCTCATGAGTAACTAAAAACCAAGGTGAAGTAAGGAAGGAACTCGTTGGATTTCGAGATTTCGCATCAATTTATTCATGTAATTGCTCTTTTCATTGCTGGACAACTCTAGTATTTAGACTTTTCTTTTCATTAATTTACATTGAAATTGGTTTAAAATTAACAAGATTTTTCATGGATTCAATCATGCTTTTTCCATTTTTTAATTATACTATTTGTTGAGTTTCAATTTTAATTACATATTGTTTAGATTGGTTTAACTTTTATCAAGTCCTTTATAGATCTAGTCGTACTCTTTCTATTCAATGATTGAAATAATTGTTGAATTTTAATCTTAATATTACTTTATTGGCGGATTGATTACTACCTTATGCTTGATGTATATGGTCGATCTTTAATCTTGTTCCAATAAAATGGTGTGAATATATTATAAGTCTAGATTCTAGGATTACATTTGTGAATTAAATTGGTTTTCACGATAAATCCTCTCATTAGAGAGTTGAGATGAAAATTCTTTAATTGAGTTATAAAATGAATAATTGATGTGATCGATCCAATCCAATTGAGGGAATTCTGACGCTTCACTACCTCAAGTTATTGATTCTAATTTCACATTTTAAACATTGAATTTACTACATATTAAAGAGGATAATTCATCCCTTTTTGATCTTTTGAGCATTTTTCCATCTCCCTGTGGATAGACACACAAAGCTGGACTACAACCACCACATTATTCTTTGGTCGTAATCAAATTTTGGTGCTGTTGCCTAGAAAATGGTACAAAATACGCAATGATCGACTGAAAAGGGTGACATCGTTCATTTACTTTTATTTTTAGTTAGTTTAATTTTCGTTATTGTATTTTTCTTATTTTCACACATTTTTACTTGTTCCATCAGCAAGTATCGAGGAGAGCGAGCTGGTGACAGAACTGATATAGAGTTTGAATCTCTTTTTTAACCTTGTTTTTGATTCTACATCTGTTAAAACTAACACTTTATTACATAACACCGTGTCTGATAGTGAGCATGATGCACATTTTAGGACTTTACAGGATTATCTTCATCCTACGCGCACATCCATACCATCATGCATTATTTTTCCACCTAATATGTCACGTAAGGACCTTACATCGGGAATGATTCAACTTTTTCTCACTTTTCATGGACTCAAAAATGAGAATCCATATGTGCATATTAGAGAATTTGAGGAGGTGGTTGCAACCTTCCACAATCAACATGGTATAGCGGATACATTCAAGCATAAATTTTTCCCATTTTCGCTTAAAGATAGAGCAAAAAGCTAGATGTATTCGTTGAGACCACGTTGGATTGGAACATGGGGTGAAATGACAAAATCTTTCTTTAGCAAATATTTTCTCCATTATAAAACTAGTGCATTGAATAAACAAATTTCTTCATTCACTCAAAAAGACAGCGAAACATTACACCAAACATGGGAGCAATACAAAGAGTTGCAAGCTCTTTGCCCCTATCATGTTATGAGAGCTGGCGTATAGTGAGTTATTTTTATGAGGGACTAACAACTAGGGATCGTCAATGTATTGAGATGATGTGTAACGGTGAATTTTTACAAAAAGATCCTGACGAGGCTATAGAGTACTTAGATGACCTAGCTGAAAAAGCTCACACCCGGACTGGCTCTAGTGCCACAGATAACACTAATAGATCACGACCCATATGAAATATTTCTAGTGCAGGCATTTATCATCTTAGACAAAAAGATAATCTTAGAGCTAAAGAATAAGCCTTAACTAGAGAAATTGAAACCCTACATACTAAGAACTAAAAGCCTACATCTACCATTGCTCGTGTTGAATCTTCTGGACCATGTTATGTGTGTGGTGAAATTGATCATCCAACACATGAGCGTTTTGTTCTAGCTGAGATGAGGGAGGGTGGGGTTTATGAGGAACACTGCAATGCCTTAGGTACGTACAACAAGCATTATGCTCCATTTTCTGATACCCATAATCAGGGGTGGCGGAATCATCCTAACTTCAGCTGGAAATCTGAAAACCATCAACCTACCCAGCCACCTAGAGTTTTTAATACACCTTCATACTAACCCACGTCATCAAGAAATTCCTTAGAAGATACCCTACATGCATTCATGGAGGTACAGGGAAAAATAAACCAAAACTTTGAGACTATGATTACCCAAATTGTTAAGGAAAACAAGGAAATCAAAAATCATATCTCCAAACTAACTAGTACCTTAGCAGTAGTGGAATGTTGGAAATTTTCGGCTCAAGCTCAACCAAATCCTAAAAGGCAGCACATGGAACAAACCTTGGATAAAAATGAAAATATTCTTAGAGAAGTGAATGCCATAACTAGTAGATCATGGAAAGTCATAGAACCAATCCACAAACTAGGGAAATTGAAAAAGAGTATAATGAGCCGAAAGATAGTAACCCTAATGAGGAGGTAGTGAAAAATCCAGTGACAGTACCTTTTTCACAAGCTCTTAAGTCTACCTCGAAATCTACTGGTCAAGATAGTGAGATCTTAGTCTAAAACAAGTAAAAATCAATTTACCTCTCTTGCATGTAATTTCACAGGTTCCTACTTATGCTAAAGTCTCTAAGGACTTATGCACTGTCAAAAAGAAGCACAATGTCATGAAAATCGTTTTCTTGACTGAGCAAGTGAGTGTTGTGATTGCACAAAGGATCCTGCCAAAGTATAAGGACCCTGGTTGTCCTACTGTATCTTGTGTCATAAGGAATCATTAGTTTGGACAAGCCCTTCTTGATTTAGGGATTAGTTCAACCTCATTCCTTATGCAATTTACTTGTCCTTAGGTGTAGGTGAGATGAACCCTACCTCTGTTGTCTTACAATTAGCTGATAGGTCCACTATTAGACCTAAGGGAGCAGTTGAGGATGTATTAGTTCAAATGGACAAATTTTACTACCCCGTTGATTTCTTGGTTGTAGATGTAAAAGTTGATGTGAATGTTACCTCTAAGATTCCTATCATTCTTGGCAGACATATCCTTGCTACTGCTAATGCTCTGATTAATTGTAGGAATGGTCTCATGAAATTATCTTTTGGGAATATGACCCTAGAAGTTAACATTTTTCATGTTACTAAGCAGCTGGAGGAGAACGACGAGTGCCATCAAACCTACATGATCGATATGCTTCTTAGACCAGCACAGGAACCTCTAGAACCAGATGGTTTGGTGGATACGGCCATCGATGAACATACTCCCATTCCAGATTTTGAGCTTTTCCTTAATAACCCCACACATGTATTAGATGGAGGTGGAGGAGCTGCACTGATGGTTGTGTCCAATGAGTTTGGTACACAGCAAGGAAAATTAGGACCGCCCTGGCTAGATACTGGCTAAAAATGGGAACATTGGGTCGAGCAAATGACGATAAACAAAGGCGCTGCTTGGGAGGCAACCCAAGGAAAGTTCTTTCCTTTTTTTAAATTTTTTGCATTTGCTGTTGGGTTATTTTCATTCTTTACTCCACCATCCATTTGAGTACTTTCAAACTTCTCATCCTCCACAATTATGTCAATTTACTGCAACGCTCAGGTGACATCTTTCCTTTCTTTTTCTTTGGCATCATGTTGATGTATTAAGTACAATGCAAAAATTTAGTTGGGGAAGAGTCAATTTGGAGTTTTGTTGAATTGCATGTGAATTTGAGTAAAAAAAATTGTTTGAATCTCTAATTTGCTGCATGTTTATGCTCTTGAATGACAATAAATGCCACTAGGAATTAATTTTGTTTGTGAAAATCTAGATGTCACGACACTTTTTGAATTATTTTTGTGCACACAAGTTTTGTAGTAAGATGGTAGTTTAACAAATGTAGCTAGAGGAGTCTCTTGCTGAAGTTTTTTCTTATGAGATACTTGGTGAGGATTGAGAGCCACAATATATTAAAATATGGCAATAAGCGTTCATTGATCTTGTGAATTGGAAACTCCTTTGAGAATAACACTACATGGTTTGTGGTAAGATGGTGGATTACTTCGGAAATGATAAAGATCAATTTAGGATCGATATTTGAGCCTTTCAAGCCTTTCTTTTCAATAAGTACAACCCCTTAGTAGCCATTTTGAGCCGATACACACATATAGCATTTTCCTTCATGCACCTATGTTATCCATACCTCTCCATGTTGAAGTATAACCTATACACGTATTTTCCCACCTTTTTACTTCCAAGTGTGTAGTAGGTATTGGATGTTGATTTGTGAAGAATAGAAGCAAGGAAAACAACAAGAGTTGGCTAGTGTCAAGTATTTGAAAAAAAAAAAAAAAATGAAAAAAAAAGAAAAAAAAAAGAGCAAAAAAAAAGGGAAAAGGTGAAAATTTTTTTTGATTCATTTTGGGGTTTGAAATGCCAAAATAGGTATTTATTGGAAGTTGTGATCGATCGAGATGTTTGATAAGATATCTAACTATGTGCTTGGAAGTATTTGAATTTTTATATCTGTTCTTTTCATACGATCCAACCTAAACTTCATGACAACCCTTTGTATTGACTGTTTTGATCCCAAGTAGGCTGTGGTAAGAAGTTGATGAATTCTCATTTGGTAGTATGTCTATCACAGAATCAATATTTGCTTGCTGCTTGTGCACAGTTGTTTAAGCCTCCAAATTTGAGCGTTCATCTTTCTCAACTCTATAGAGAGAAACTCCATACTAAACACTTTGATACCCACGAGTTATGGAGTTGAACCTTCAACTTGAGATATACTTGATGTTGTATGCGTTAAGGTTGGTGGTAAGATGGCTTGACTTGACACACACTCACACATTTGGCATGTGTTTTTGATATCCGGATGATCATAACATTGTTAATTTTTTGTGGTGTTAAATTTGAAAACAACATGGACTGTGGTTAAATTTGAACTTGATAATTTAATTGGCAATATTGACTAGTCTTTGATCATTTTATTTTGCATTAAATTGCTAGGGACTAGCAATAAGCAAGTTGGGGGGTGTGATAGTAGTGCAATTATCATGTTTTTTACCCACTAATAATTGCATTATCATGATTTATTGGCGCCTAAATGTTCTAAATGCATTTATATTTTGGTTTATGTTGCAAATGGACGAATATGGTGGAAATTAGAAGAAAAGGGATAGAAAGGACCAAAATGGAAGAAAATGAAAATTAAGGGACTAAAGTGCAAAAATACTCTAAACTTGTTTCTAACTTTGTGATGAAGATTCGAGAGTGTTAGAGGTCAATTGGATGAAAAAATGAGTCAAAGTGATGAAATATAGCCAAAACATTATCACATAACAACTTTCAAGTTGAAAAAGTTTTGTACCGATTTTCAACCTCATATTGAGATAGTTTTTGGCATGGAAAACGATTAAATTTGAAGATGATATCTAAAGTAAAGGCATGGCCCTTTGAGTGAGCTTTACAACACATCATGAATAATCTCAATCGGACATTAGGAGAGAAAGTTATAAACCAAAAATGCAGCAAGGTGCGTGCCCTTGCCTGTAGGCGAGGCGTGCACCTCGCACCAAGGCAGCCTCAAAATCCTTAAGGCTCGCTCCTTCGTTTACACTAGGCGCGCGCATCAGGCCAAAAAGAGGAGAAAAATTTAGTTTCCTTATATTTGTTTTGGTAATGTTTTAGGGCAATTTTTTAGGGATAATAAAAGGAAAAATTTTGTGACTTTAGAAGGGGGGATCCGTATTTTGGGCACAAAGTGGTTTCATATCACTTTTCCTCTCAATTCTTGCTCAAGAACCTCATGAATAACTAAAAATCAAGGTGAATCAAGGAAGGAACTCTTTGGATTCCGAGATTTCGCATAAATTTATTCATGTAATTGTTCTTTTCATTGTTGAGCAATTCTAGTATTTAGACTTTTCTTTTCATTAATTTACATTGAAATCGGTTTAAAATTTACAAGATTTTTCATGGATTCAGTCATGCTTTTTCCATTGTTAAATTAAACTATTTGTTGAGTTTCAATTTTAATTACTTATTGTTGAGATTGGTTTAACTTTTATCAAGCCATTTATAGATCTAGTCGTGCTCTTTCTATTGAATGATTGAAATAATTGTTGAATTTTAATCTCAATATTACTTTATTGGCGGATCGATTACTGCCTTATGCTTGATGTATATGGTCGATATTTGATCTTGTTCCAATAAAATTGTGCGAATATAGCGTAAGTCTAGATTCTAGGGTTACATTTGTGAATTAAATTGGTTTTCACGATGAATCCTCCGATTAGAGAGTTGGGATGAAAATTCTCTAATTGAGTTATAAATGAATAATTAATGTGATCGATCCAATCCAATTGAGGGAATTCCGACGTTTCACCACCTCAAGTTATTGATTCTAATTTCACATTTGAAACATTAAATTTTACTGCACATTGAAGAGGATAATTCATCCCTCTTTGATCCTTTGAGGATTTTTCCATCTCCCGGTGGATATGACCCCAAAACCTACACTACAACTACCGCATTATTCTTTGGACGTAATCTCGACTCGACCCATGCATTTAATTTGGATCGACATTTGTACTTTTTGAAATAAGTAATGTAGGTTATATGTCAAAATTTTATTGGGCAACGCAATTTCTAATTGTATAATTTTTTTTTATCTTTAGTGTGGAATTTAATAATGCTAAAAAGGGTATTTTGGTCTAAATTATTGCGAAATATACATTGAAAAAATTTTGGATGACCTTGTCAAAGTGGATATTTCTTGCAATTTCCTCGTATAATACTTTGAGCTCTGACAACATCAAACAGCAAATGTTCCTTAAGCTGAGTACAACCATCAGCAGCCTGCTCCAGCCTCGTGACTGATTTCTTAGTTTATTCATTTTTGTATCACATAACATGCTGGCTTCACTGTAAATAAAATTCATTTGGACTCAAATCCCTGTCAAAGATTACTACTACTATATTGGAGAATAGGACACGTCCTCAGAAAAACGGATCCTCCTGATCTGACAACAGAGATATTTAAATTGGTTCGACGGCTATTGTCATTCTTGATCCTCGCATTGAATGCTATATTGTTAGGAACTTATCTTTAGTATCTACTTCCTTCTTCCTACCAATAATACTGTTGTGATGTTTTGAACACATTCTAGAACATAGAAATGCCAACAAAGAAAATGACCCATGATTTTCTTTCATGTACCATATTTTTGTGGGAATAGTGGTAATTGGCCTTTTGACCTAGTAGAAAGTTTTTTTTGTCCTTTGACTAATTATTTCTATTTAAAAAAATGCTTTAATTTTCTATTTTCCTTTTATATTGCTAGGAATTTGTTCATTGGTAAGCCATCCAACTGATATGTGCCCAACATTTCAAGAAGAATCTATTGAACACGTAAATGGAGCCGGTAGCTTTCTTGGACAACCACAGAAGAATTATGATCCCTATTCAAACATGTACAACCAAGGATGGAAGGATCATCCAAATCTTAGCTATGGGAATCGATAAGTCAATCAACCTATGAATCAAAATTGATAGAATTTCTAGCAATATAATCAGCCATACCCTCTTAGAGAACACATGGCCAAACTTCTAACTCTGGTGTATCTTTAGAAGATATTGTTAAGTTCCTTCCAACTAACACTTTACAATTTCAACAGGAGACGAGGGCTAGCATTCAATGTTTGGATAATCAAATGGGTTAAATGGCTAACGCGGTCGGTCGGCCGGAGTCACAAAATTCGAGAAAATGGCCATCTCAAATAGTGGTGAATCCAAAATAAAATGTGAGTGCAATCATGTTAAGAAGTGTCACGGAGGTTGAAGCTCCAATGAAGGTAGCCTTTACATCATCAAAGGAAGAAAATGAGGAATATATCACATCAGAAAAGAGTGTTCCCAACGACACTGAGGTAACTAAGCGTAAGTTTCCACCTCTTTCTAATTATAAACCTGTACCTCCTTTCCCTCAAGCTTTAGAAGGGTCTAGGAAATATGAAGGAGATCATGATGAGCTGCATGAAATTTTTAGTAAATTCGAGGTAAATATTCCACTTTCTAGTCAATTCATGTTCAAAGTCAGCTTAATAACATGTGACTGCCATCCCAAATCTCACACATACGGTTAAGTTCCATTGCAAAATGATAGTATGTGCGGAGCAGATGGTACATGAAGACCCCTATACTAATTACTCCATATCAACCCAAGCAAGTAATGGAAAATATGCTACATCTTATCAATTATGTCCATACATGATCACAACATACAAGTTTAAAAATGTTATATATGCTGTAAAAAAATTTCTTCATTTTTTGTGTTTATTTTAAAGCATGAATGCACCAAGCACAGAAAAAAATGGAAAACACAATAAAAATAAAACATATGTGTGGGACAGACAACTAAGTACTCATCTAGACAGTAAGGCTTGGACACGAAATTAAGCTCTAATACCAATTGAAAAAATGCGTAGTTCGACCTTACGTGCGGAATAATGCTAATTAAAGCAACAAGTCACTTTTTAATTTTTAGATGATTAAACATACAATCCAACTTTAGTCCTAAGTTTGAATACCGAAACTGTAATATGAAAAACAATAAATAATGAACACTGATATGATGATGGAGANGGCAGTTGATGAGAATCAAGAGTAAACCACCACTAGCAATTTCCCATGCTTGCTTCACCTTGCAGAAGTAGGTTTTTCTGTTGTTTGATTTGCCAGCTTTGGTCAGCTGGACTTTTGATAAACATGCGCTCACAAATCTTCGTTTATTCTTTTGTGGGCTGGCTACAGGCCACTTAGCTCGAATAGATCTGATTTGAATGAATCAGGTTTAGTCCACTGCAGGATTCACTTTACCGTTTTAGAACACACAGTTTCCCGTTCGGCCCCAATCTCTGGTTTTTTTATACTATTTCTCTTATTGATTGTGTTTGCTTTGGTTAGCCGCTAAAAGATGATCCAGAATCTACGACCACCCGGAATTCCATCATTTGCCAGTCTTCCCCCTAAAAGGCAGCGAGAAAGCATCCGAGAAGATTCCAGTTTCTTCTTAGACCATCGACTAAGCCCCCTGTTTTCTAATGGAGTTTCTAAGAGGCCCGGGGAGAACTCCTTTGTTCCAAAATGATATGGAAAAGAAATCCCGGAAAAAGGGAATAAAAAAAGAAGCTCTTCAGGGCTATATTGGAAAGGTACTGGGGACGAAGTCCAAAGAGGATACCAGCAGAGTCCGACATCCATAGGAATATATAACATTATACGAATATACCGTTTACAGAGCAGCACACACTTCTCACTCACTCTCTTATAAATAAGACTAGAGGTTGAAGTAGAAGGCTCAGAGACTACCGACTCAAACTTAGACTTGGATTCTTGTCGAAAGACTATAAGCTTTGAGCTTAAGAAGAAAGACAAGTATAGCTTAACTAACATGTCGGACTTCTCATCCTTCCGACCTATCAGAGATCGATGGAAAGCTTTTTTATTTCCGCTATCGAAGAGCATGCATCATCTGCTTAAAGAGAGAGGATAAGGAAGCGAAACCCTCTGTGTGAAAGCACCCAATAAAGTCAGAGATGCCCATTCATCAACCAACATGAATTTTGGATATGTATAGCTTCAACTCCCCCTTTCTGAAGAAGTTCTGGCGCAGGTGCCTTTGAATTAAGACTTCCCTATGCTCATTAGATCTGAACCGCTGGTGAATTTGTCGGATAGACAGATCTTTGTGAAACCGAATCAATTGCTTGGGTGATCGCCCTTTAGCCTGTTGTTTGGCGAAAAAGACTCCCATGAGTTGGTTTGGTATAATGGGTAAAACTAGCTCCTGGTAAAGGTATACTGGAGTCATAGCGGCGGCCATAAGTCTTTCTTCATTGGTTCATGTTGTGCTTCCCAACAAACTCCTTTTCCTATGCACAGAAAGAAGTGGAATCCAAGAAATGAAAGCTTATACTGCCTTCTTTCGTAGCTCTTTCTCGTCGAACCCTTGTTGCCCCCCTCGGGTAGACATAATTGGTACACTAATTCTTTGATTTGGAGAGAGGAGATCATTGACTCACCAATCCATGAGTCATTATACTCCACGGATTAATGCGATCCACCAATTGACATTTAAATAGAGTGGTCTCTGTTCATTAGGCGAAGAAGCTTTAAGAAAAAAAAAGGGGTACTCCGAGCCAAGCACCAGCCCTAGTAGGTGCTCGCTGCCTATGCCAAATGATCTTTCTTTGGTACTACCTTCCTGGCTAGTTTTGCCTATGTAAATGAATAGTCAAATCAAATTCCTCAAGACCATGAAAACTTTCCTTTCTTGGGCATACTTCTGTATGAAAATGGGACTTGCGCCTTCTTGTGAGTGAGGAACATCCAAGTCAATAGCTAGACTTTTTCTGGGTGAAGAATTCGGATCACGACCCGGTACGCGTGGCTAAGCCAAAGGAAAGGGGGTAATAATTTCAATCAAAAGGCTTAGAGCGGCCCGCAATGCAATGTTAGAAGAAACATCGTAAAGAACTGAAGCTAGCAGGGTTTCGGCTTGAGTGTGACATTGATGCTTCAAGGTCGATGACAGAATGGTACAAAGAAATCAGGAAGACAGCGATCATTAGAAATTCACAAATGAGAAATGCGGCTCATTCCGTTTAAGGCAATTACTTCCAATCTGATGAGAGGAAGGGAGCGCAGGTATCATGCTCGAGACATCGTACTGGTCCAGCCGCGTGCTCACCGCTATCTTTCTCTGATTGTGCTCATCTCAATCTAACCCGATGGTCGGGGGCGGGATCCTCATGCAATAACTTGATCCGTGTATGCGCTCCTGGCTTTCCCAGTTATCGGCCACAAGGTTGGTGGCGGCCACCTTCCTTCATTCAATGCTGCGTATCTATCGCTAAATCTGTGTCGGAGATCGGAGCGCTACACTTCACTTATAGGGGTCCAGAGGGAAGAGCAAGGTCACTCCGCCAAGAGGGAAAGAATCGAACCTTTCGTCTCATGTGACACTCCTCAGCCCGAGGACAATCTCTCATAAAAATACATTAAGATGTTGTTGACCTGTTTTTCTTTTCTTTGCTGATTCCTCTCAATGAAATTTGCCATGTTGCACTAAGTTACTTACGGATGTATGCATGCAGTCCGGGAACACTTTGGGGTGAACACCCATCCAAACAAGTAGGGTCAATAGTTCAGCATTTAGGCCGTAACATTTAGCAACAAAAAAATCTTTAACCCAACAAGTGCTCTCCGAACCAAGCTAGATAGTCTCCTATCACTAGGCTCACCAACCAACCTGGACTTTGATTTTTATTATTCCTACCGGATATCAAAACAAACCATAAGGGTTGTTTCCAGCCATGAGTTCCCCTATAACATAAGCGCTCTTGGGTGGGGTGGGCCATTCCATCAAATCTTTGAGAAGGAGCCCAATCTCGTATTTGATGGTCGGCGTGGCGATAGGCTTTGCTTCTACGACTGCCTTCCCAGCCGTTGAAACACTAAGCGAGAACGGTAAGGGGCGCACAAACAATGTCGTTGTGCGGGGATGCGATTTGCCAAGCTGGGGCAAACAAAGCCGTCCGGCCCTACCGGATTAGGAATGCGAAGGCCTCTCCTTCGAAAGGAGACCGGGGAAAGAAAGAGCTATGCTATTGACCGACCCTTTTTTCTCATTTTGTTTGAAGCGGGCCAAATAGAGAATGAAATGCATAAAATAAATAGGGGAAGGGTTCCAAACCTTTTTTTTGGTTTAAGGGCTGCTCGCCCTACCGAAGTACCAAAGGCTTTCGGGGCTTACACCTACCTATTAGACGACCTAAAAAAGGGCTTTCAGTAGCGCCCTTAGAATCTAAGCCTTTTGAAGCGCCAGTAGTTGTAGCTGTGGGTAGGGCTTTCGTTCTTATCGCTCCGGATTTCGATCTATATGACCTCCGGGCGGTAGAAAGTAAACCTCTTCCGTAGAAGCAGGTAGTAACCTAACCTTTAAGAATTTGTTCAAGGGGGGGCCTCTTATCTATCAATGGAAAAATCTCCATGTGTGGCGTGATAAGGAATCCTAGAAAAGACCGATTGAGACTCCCTCCACGGTCCCACGAAGATCTCTACGTACTTGTCCAGTCCAGGACAAGTGAGATCTTCCGGTCTGCGTGCGTGGGAGCAGCTCAAACAAAGAAGAGTCTGGTCCGGTCTGAATTCAGGCACGGCCCGCCCGTCTGCTGCTAGGTCCGGGAATGGCGCCAGGCGAGGGCGCCGCTATGCCCCTTAATGAATCGAATGGTCCTTCGACCTTCGTTTGATTCCGACGGCCGGCATAGATCTCATGAGACCCGCCCACTATTACTACGAAAAAAGCCCTGCCCTTTTCCTTCGCTACTAGGAAAGTAAGCAACTTCTATTAGCGCCGGACCTTGAGTCGAATTGATCGTGTCATGTGCAACGTCCATCAATGATGGTTCATTAATGTTCATTGATTTAGACTCCTTCCCCCTTCTCAACTACGAAAAAGATCGAGAGGGCCCGAAAGCCCCCAAACCAAGAACGGAAACGGAAGCCTTTCGATTCACTTCCCATTCTCTCTTAAATAAATAAAGCTCGCCCTCGAGCCCTGGGCCGGTCGGCCGGGTCTTTCCCTGTTCTTCTGTTCCCTCCACGAGAAAGACGCACGGAAGAGGTATGCCCAGCGCGCAGAGGATCCGTTGAGAGTTTGTCTCGGTAGGGAACTGTACGATCTTTTCCCCTATTGTATTGAATCAATAAAAAAAGGGTCAGCGCTACGGCCCCCTATTGTTTGATCCAATATTGACCGGGGACGAGCCCCGACTTCCATAGGTCCTTGGTTTGACCTCCCGTAGTGGTCCTTGCTTTTAAGAAAGCGGAGCGGGGCCAATTTATCGTACTTGCTTAGTGTGCCCCCCTTTCTTCGAGTGCCCCGCCCGGTTCACTGGGCTGTTGGCCTACCAAGCACTTGCCCGCAGCTCCTGCCGCCCGCCAAGCGGGCGGAGCGCTCGTTATCTTTACTTTTCTCTCTGCTGGGGCCCTCCCATTGCTCTAGCCATAAGCTATGGCAGCTCCAGCTCGCAACCACAGGGGCCTGCCCTGCGAGGCCAGAGTGGGCTCAGCCTCCATTCGAATTATGTTAGGGGTTCTTTCGCTTTTGCCAGATCTAGAGAGATACTACAAGTCCTCCGTCCCAGATTCCATCGCCGCGGCCATCTGGTTCACCGGTACTACCAAAAAGTCTCATGCTTACCTTACTCTTACTGATGGTTTGATTATCTTGGACCACGAAGACCCCAGTCGTGCTTCTGGTTTCCATTCCCATCATCATATTGATGATAAATCTCCTCGTGCTCTGCCATAAGAACTTGGAGTCCGTATCATGGCGAAGATAAGGTAAGGCTGTGATTCTTGCTCAAAAAAAAGACCGAACGCGTTCGAGTTATTGGCTCGTCCAACCCGGCAGCATTCATGAGTCGCTCGTTCAACTGTCCCTCGGAGACAGGGTCGAGAAGTACCATGCGCCCCCCGTCCTTTCTTTCTATCGGTCCCACCCAGCAAGAGACGGCTCAGCCAAAAAAGGTAAGCGCCTAGCGCGAGCCTTTTTTTATTAGTTTAGTAAAGTAAAGCTTTGGCTCCCTAAAGACTAAAGAAATGGAAAAAAAAAGGGGGGACTTCTGCAACGGGCTATGCCACCCAAACCAACTGAGGGAAGTCGCATCCGTCCCATCGCAAGCACCTACAATGTCATGATCACATTGGTTTACCCTTGTTTTTTTGGTAGTTTAACGGACGGTCGCCCCTCCAACAAGAAAAGGTATAAATATGGAAACTTCTCTGCCATTTGGATCGGAGAATTTATGGAGGAAATCGGGTTTTAAATTCCCAGAAACCGCACGATTATATAGCCAAAGGGAATAGGCCGCGCCTAAAATCATCCCAAGCGCTGCTAATGTCGCTACTAAGCTATTTCTTTGGAAAGCTCCTACTAAGATGAGAAATTCCCCGATAAAGCTGCTAGTACCAGGTGAACTCATATTGGCCAAAGTGGAAGAGAAGAAAATGGTAGGGAGATTCGGCATGGTGCTCACTGAACCTCCGTAATATCTAACAAGTCGAGTCTTATGTCGGTCATATAGAACACCAACACATAGAAAAAGGGCTGAAGAAACCAGTCCATGACTTGACATCGGTAGAATGCTACCTCCAATTCCCTGTATGTTCGATAGAGCCAAAGATTCCCCCCACTGATCGGAGTACGCCGATTACCCCCCGAACCGTACAAGATAGTTACCACCTATCATACGGCTTTCTAACTTAACTTCTTTTTCTGGTCGTTCCGCTCTGTCGATCGATGGTAGTATAAGAGATCTGTAACCCCCCGAAATTATTTACATAATGGTTCCTGCTTCCTACCCATAGTTAGCATGTATCTCCCCGGGTCATACTTGAGTATCACATCGTAGACCCCCACCCCAACTCTATCTTCCTTATCAGTGAACCGGAACATAGTGCATAGGTACTCTTCGATGCAGCGGGGACGAGACGACGTGACATACTACGATCACGTACAGAAGTGCTGCCCTTCGTCTCGGCAATATGGAACCTCTCAACAGCTCCCGTTCTTTTATGGGGTCCTATCGGGATAGGTAGGCCCAAGCCTTTCCCCTCCCCCCTCCCTCCAGAATCCCGAGGGGGAAAGAAGAAAAAAATTCTGCCTTTTTTTCTTTCATTTGAACGGCCTTATCTTGTATCGAAAGGTTTTTCGTGCTATACACCACGTTGAGAAAGACCAACCTCCTATGTACCGTACTCTTTTTGTACCTCGAAAGGGAGGTCCTCCTTATGATGCTACAGATGGCTGTCCGAAGTGCAAGGGGAAAACTAGTAGGATCACTTCAAATGTATTAACTCACTGTCTCACAACCTACAAGAGTTAATGAACAATGTTAGAGAAGAGGAGAGCGAGTCCATTGATGCTGAGACCTTTAGGGACGACAAAATTGGTTATTTCGTTAAAAAATTCTAGAAGGTGATGAGTGAGGCTTATTGTGAATTGTTTAAGGAGAGTCTTAAAATAAAAAAGGTCAATATAGCTATGCTGAAAAAGGTAAATGAGCTTGTAAAAGAGAGAGAGAAAAACTCAAAGGTACCTTTCAGGACTCCACCAAAAATCTGAACGAGTTGACCACGAAGAAAGAGACCTTAGAAATCCAGGTTAAGAACCTTCTAAACGATCTAGAATATTTTAAGTCTCTTCTGCTTGCCTTCTCTAATGGTTCTGAAAAAATTAGATAAC